>PNEQ01110749.1:0-42500 GCA_003012365.1 Medauroidea extradentata
GGGGGGGGGGGGGATGAATGCATGGGAGCACGCTGAGAAAACCCAGCTGACGTCAAGGAGGTCTCAGTACCCAGGCCTAGGGGCTGGGACGACGACAATGTGTAAATATCAATGAAGGAACAGTAAATTGTAAAATTTACACTTTCAGTTAGCATAGGTTATTTTCCAACATATTCATTATTAGAACTGTATTTTGAATTTTTAGTTTTTTGAATTTGTCTTCTTGCACACTAGTATAACTTAATATTTTGCAGTTAGTAAAAAAGTTAGTTAGAATTGAATTCTTAGTAAAATAATAACACATTATAAGAGATTTTTCTAAATAATTCAGGGAACTTCAAAAGTAAAGTCTAATATATAGTACTGCTTAAACTGGAACAAAATTTGTATGCACACTTAACTGTTTGCAATACAGTAAGAATATTACCTGGCCTGTGATGTCAGTGCATGTAGCATGTTGAGAGTGAACGAATCTGCTGGTTGTAAGCTACCATGACTGATATACTCTCAAAATTATTGCCAAGTAAACAGGAGTTGCTCGTGGGTTGTTGCCAGGTAGGGCTGCAGATAGTAAGAACTCCACACACCTGATGAACAATGCAAAGAAACCAATGGGCATTAAAGACTAGTTTGTCAATGGCTGCAATGTCAACTAGCATACAATCCTGTACAATTCTCGACAATTGCTGCCCTACGTGACAACAACCTATGAACTGCCTCTGTAAGTTAGGCTCTTGACAGTGAGGACTTGTGTACCAAAGAGTGTGAACAAGGTAAACATGGAGCAATGCCTGTGTGAAGAACCGGAGATTTCTGAGAAAATATACGCCAATCAACAAAATCATTCAGCACGGTTACCTACCACATGCGAAAATCAGAGTTGACGCCCCGGGAATTGGACGCTCACTACCCGACAAGAAACAGTTGAGCTATTAGCTTTAAAATTCTGCCAGCATAGCTAACATTACAATTTTTTAAGTTCATAATATACAATTATACACTTGATAATCTTTTAAAATAACTAATACAATTTCTGCCCACCGTACATTCATTGCTTAGGTTACACACCTCTTTAATAGCACCAGTTCGCCAAAGTAAAATTTTCCCGGAGAAGGTACCCTGGACCCCCGCTTCTAGTTAAGGTCCTGGCAACAGAACAACAATGTTTACGTCCCCCTTTCCAAAAAAATCTGCCACACCTTGTAAACCCCCCCCCCCCCCCAAAATTGGATATGTTCCAATGCACCTGAGAAATAATGGTAGTACTGTACTTTGAACATAGAGCTAGGGTGCCCAGTTGTAAAATATTGGTCCTCAGATTCAGTTGGACACATGTATGAACAGTCACTGATCCAGCCGTCCTGCTTTAGGTTGTTCGTGGTTTTCTGAAATAAATCTAAATCTAAATGAACGGTGGGATGGTCGGTCACAACAGGATATGGTTGTTTCCTTCCTCGCTTCCTGTTTGTCCGTGTTACTGCAATTATAATTTATATATTATATTCTTACTGTCAGAGAGACATTATACTCTACCTACGAAACTATTAATTATTTAGACTTTCAACGTTCCAAAAATGCCATTTTGTGATGTTCTTACCTAAAATCAACTAGAATTACATGTATAAGTGGTTGCAAATAATCGCTTTTACAGCTAGTATAGTACGTAAAAATAAATTGGGGATTACGTAATACACAAACTTGTATTTATTTTCAGAGTTCGACATACCCATATTGGAGACAAATATTTCTACACTTGTCTAATAGGTAGCGCTATTATCATGCTCACTTGTGAAATGCATGTTTCACGACACGCAGTAACGCATTGTTTAAGCAAATTATGCGACAAGTTTATTGTTTTAAGTACGTATGGTGTTAACCCAAAAAAGACAAAATAATTTCACGCTATTATTTATAGGGTTCAAGTAAAAACGCAAACATATTCGGCACGAGACGAGAGAGATATAAGACGTTGTGAAACAGCCTAGAAGCTGTACTACAGTTAAACGAGCATATGTGCATGCGCTGGAACAATGCGGCTATAGTACGACCTCAATATATATCCTAATGCGTCGTAGTTGATGGAGACTGCAGGCCGGCTTGGCACAGGCACTGCCGCGCGGTTTTCAAGCTGTCACTGTCATATTCTTTAACTGATTTTCACTACTTTTGTTTTAATTTTAATATTGTGACTTACCAAGTAATAACTGCAACTCAACAATACATATTTTAATGCCGTGAATAAGATATGTTTTAATCATTGTCAATGTAATTCCTTACAATTTTGTCATAGAATTTTGTTATTTTTTAAGGGTTCCTGAGATTGTATTCGTAGAAACGCTACCTTTGTTAAATCCAGGGTTCATAAAATCGGGGGTCTAGTGTATTAGCAGTTTAACCAGCCACTTTTTGGTTACTGACAAGCAGACAAAAAGAGAGAGAGTTACTTACATTGGTCTCAGTGGCCACGTGAGCAAGAATCACTATATCAGCGTGCTCTGAAACAATTATGTAACTTTGGGTACTAGCATACTTTGAACTCAATGTGGATTTGCACAGCACGAGTATTACACAGAAATAATTATTCTTAAGCTGCTGTTAAAAAAGTGCTACAAGTTTAAAATAAAAAAAAAATAATAATAATTCCTAAAAATTAAAAATACTGTAAACATAATGCAATTTAAAAGAAGTTGATAAGTTATGTGTGTTCTGCAGCTCAACTTTAAAAATGAAATACATAACATGCACCAATCCCATTTAATCTGTCACAAACGAAACATTTTTTTTTTTTCAGGGTAGAGGGACTAAGTACAGATAACAAAGTTTTTTTAATCAAATAGTCCCTACATTTATTTAAAAATAGTGCGATATTATATGATGTACATATGTACATATTAAAATACAGAATAAAAATACATAAAATAGAAAAACTGCACACTAAAACATAACAAAATATATATGTATCACAATATGACTGGGAACATTTTAGTACACTAGTAACACTTGACCATATACCATTGTGGGCTGCTGGGCTGCACCAAGATGAACAAATTAAGTCAGAGGTGGCATACATTTAGATTAGAAAGAGACAAATTTTAACATGTAAATTTTCTATCCTTGCTCTCGCCACGACTCTGGACTATTCAGGACCCTTAAGAATGTCACAAAATAATCATTAGTTACCATACAAAATAAATGATCTGTATTTTACGATCATTTAATTACAACATAAGTCTGGCAAAATTTTGTACATTTTACGTGCAAACAAATGAGCTTGTAGTGTTTCAGCATTTACACCTACAGTTGGAAGGACTTCAGAAGCACTAAATCTACGTGAACAAACTAAAATAAACATCATATGTCTTACCTAATAACAGGGAATCTACAATTAAATATAATACTTTCTAGCAGTTATTGATGGCTTTGGTATCCAGGGCCAGGAAGGCACCAAGGATACTTTATTATAGAGCTGGGCGGGAGAGGGAATTAGAGTTCGGGAAAATTTCGGGCGGAAAAAAGGATTTCCCGCTGGAAATGGGACGGGATTTATTTAGTTACTTAGAAACTTAACTTAGTAAATTGAAAAAAAAATATAAAATAAAATTTAAAATTAATGTATTGAGTTACATATGTCAAATTAAATGTTGCAATGCAGAATAAACTATAGTGACAGTAATACAATAATTCTACAACATAAATACTGTGAAAGTACATTATCAAATTGTGCAATTCAGATGGTTACAGCACCACATGTCATGTCATAGTTAAACTTTTTTTCAAACAAAAAATGTGTTAAAAATTAAAATGAAAAGATAACCGATACATCACATGGTGATTCATTTACTATGAACGCTGGTGACCAGCCTCTTACCGATTCAACCGCAAAAATACACCTCACAAGCGCAGAAGGCACAAGCTGTTGCGCGAGTAATGACGATCATTGGCCGACATTGTAAGTCCTGTGATGTACTGGCCAATGATGCACCATCTTGGATGTAGACGTGGCAACGAGATATATAGTAAACACAGAGGGGAGGAAGCAGCTATTTCCAAGGCTCTGAGGTGAAGCCTATTTTAAATTGGCTGGTCATTTTATCTATAGTCAAAACATTGTCAGCTGAAGCATGTGGTAATGTAGGTTTAACGAGATTTGTGAGAGATAGTTTGGGATATTGATAGTTGTGGTACGTATTTGTTTGTCGAGTTATCGTCAAGCCCGTTACAACTATGCCTGAATAATGTATCAGTAGAGAATATTCGTACCCTTGACGACATGAAATAGTCAATAAATCTCTGCATTCTACATCTTATTGTGATGCCTCTCTCAGTGTATGGCTGCACACACTAACTACAACAATAAAATATTTATCATATTACAATTACTATAGGCCTTGTTTATGTAGTTTAGATAAATTGTATTATTATGTTATGGGTAGCTGCAATGAGACAGGACAAAAGGTACCAAACTCTTTACAGTTCACAACCAATACAAATCCAATACTAACAAAACATAACATTTGTTAAATGGTGTAGAATTTCATTACTGGGAGGTAAAGGAAAAGGCATACTGCATGGTGGTATGGTAAGACCAAGGCTGGAGTATTCTGCCACAGAGTAGGATAGGCTACATATGTGGAAGTTGAGGTGGGGGAACTGGAAAAGATGAAAAGAAAGGCAGCGAGACGGGTGAATGGTAAGAGAAAAAGGCAGTAGTACAATGGAAAGAATGAATGGACTTATAGGTCATATGTAATGAAAAAGGAAATGTGACGAAGTACATTGATGGACAAAAGAAAAGTTGAAAGTCAGGTCAGGATATACAGACTTGAGAATAGAGAGGGAAGTTGGGGAGGGTTAAACTGCCAGCTAACTAAGAGAGGGTATGAGGGAGACTAAATAACAAGAAGGTTCAAGTGGAGTGGAGGAGAATGAACTGGGTAGGCAGTCTATGCTTGTGTGGTCAGTGAGAGAGAGGTATATTTTTCAGAATGATTTGGTAACTGTTAGGGTGCTGGAAGGTTCAGGAGGGGTTTGGGAATGGTAGCCTAGAAAGGCAGAGGCAGGTAAGGAGTGATCTCACTGTATGGCAACAGACCAATTGTGAATATTTATTTATATAAGTTTGAAGCTCTTAAACTGGTCAAAGGAGGGGGTGGCAAGGTTGTTGACCGTTGATATAGTTGACGTGTTACATACATGGTTCTTGTAGTAATAAGGACGTATTATAGTATTTTAATTAGTGTATATAAATGCAGGCTTATATCCTCATGTTCAGACATTTTATAATTTTAAATTATCAGTAGTCCTATAAACATAACCTTAATTTATAAAGTCTTACACAGTGTACTATTCACAAAACTGAGGTAATAATTATTACATACAACTGAAATGCATATTATGTACATTTTATGCAAACATATATTTACTTTAACGTTTAAAAATGTATCTTTGGATTGTGTGCCAGTTACCTCGCTACATACACATTTTTGCCAATTGTTTTCACCTTTTATTAACAACTTGTTCTTGTTCCTAAAATATTAAACTATAGACAAAGGTATTTATATGCTTTACATGCCACATACACCACGAGAACACAACACAATTTTTTAAGAGCCTATGTGGAATTGCAATAAATAGAAGTCATCAATTTAAATGATTGTGATTTTAGTTATGTGTTTGCTACGCTAACTTACTTAATTTGTGATCATGAGACGTCTGAATTCATTTAGCAGCAAAATCGAGTGGTTTGAAAGTGTTGGTTACCGGTAGACATACTTGTTTAATATTATTTACATCAGATCAAATTTTTATAAATGTATGCAAGGACAGACAAATTGTTTTAAAACATATGTTTGTTAGCATTGGACGGCAGAATAATCTCATTTATGATATGTAAACACTATTTATTACGTGGAATGAGCTGTTGTAATTTCTAGATAAGTTGATGTAGTTTGTTTACATGACGGCCGAAAGCAATCAGTGCATAGCTGTAAATGTAATACTCATAACTATAAAGTATGTTGGCTTGCATTTGTTTGTAGTTTTTGCAGGAAAAATTAGGGCCACATTGGTCCACAACAAATAATAAAATTTTTTGATTTTTCCGAGAAAAAAAAAAGAGAAATCTACTTCGAGAAAAACATTTCCAGAATCTTTCCCGAAAAGTCGGGATCCTGCCCAGATCTACTTTATTATTATTAACAATACATAGTGTTAACATATGACTATGGTATTTATTGCTACCACTGTAAATACACTGTCAGAATGCAGAATGCCTACTGTGGTTACTGGGGAATCCACAAGTGTTGGTAATCTGACCCAACACACTTTTTGTGTGTGTAAAATGATGCAAACCATGCTAGAGCAAATCCAGCACAGCAACTTCCTGAAAAGAGCGGCCAGCCAAGTCAAATAGATGTTTCTTTTAAGCCACTTCCACACTGGTGAATCGAACACCTAAATGTAACTGCACATGATCACCAATGTGACTATGAACAACATCATGAAAATATTCTGGTTATGTTGATCGTGACGGGTCATGTTGCATACAGGGTGTGAATGACTAGTGCATCAAAGGGACATTTGCATCGCTGTTAGGCGTAGTGTGGACGGGAAACAGGATAATGGTACAACCTCCATTACTGAGCAACTGTGACTGTTTGGATAATTGAAATGTTCAAATCAGTCAGAAATTTTTTTCAGTGAAAACAACTGGAAACATGTTCAATCTTACATTACAGTACATATTTTCAGTTTGCCACTGTGACCAAGACATTTGGTGGCGGTAACAGCCATTTTTTTTCAGGTCTCTCTAAAACGAGTAAATTAACACAATAGCTTGGAGTTACACGTGCTTGGAACTATTATTTCAAAATTACATATAAAGATGTAGGTAAGCCAAATTGAAACAACAGTAAAAAATATCACATTTAGGAAAGGGGAGGGAAGCTCACAACTCTAAATCAGCACGTGAAAATATAGCAATACATGTTCATATATGTAACATGAAGAAAAACAACATTATTCGAAAGCAGATTACAAAAACTGCCAAGGCGACAGTAAACTTTCGTTTCACGTATGCAATAACAAATACATAGGGGCCAGAAATTTTCGGGGATTCGATGACCTGCACGTTAGAATCAACTATCCTACGCATATTCAAGCCCAGACCATTTGTCCACTAGCTGCTACTCAGTGGAACAGCAAACAATGATCGAATAGACAGGGGCTTGAATATGCATAGGACAATGGATTCTAGTAAGCAGGTCATTGGATCCACGAAATTTTCCGGCCTCACACATACAGTAACTTAACACAATTAAATTGTAACAGTGACTTCAGCAAGCAACGCTTTTCAGTTGCAAGATGTTACACATAATTTTCTGCATATGCTTGGCACAAAACCAGTAATTCAATGTAACTAAACAAAATTTCACTACACATTTACTAGAATTCTAGTTCTAAGTACTGAGTCTACAAATTACACTGCTCTAACCATGAACAACAATTTAAGAGCAGCTAAACAGCCATTCAGTGCTGTAAAATTCAAAGTACTTACTTAAAAGACTGGAAAGAGTTTTAATTTAAAGTACATATAACAATACAAGAAAAAAACCACCTTACAATACTGTTAAAGGGCGTTTGGGATAAAGTGAGCACTAAAGATTTAACCTTAGTAAAAAATCACCAATTGTTGTTGCTGCATATAATTCAACATTAAAATTAGCTGCCTTATTCCTTATAAGTTGGCAGTAAAGAACTGGATTTAGTTCTGTGTGTTTTCCTATTTACATACTGTACAACAATACCTACTGAAATCAAATCAAATGAAACTGACATTTTTTTTTTATATTATCATTAACTTGTTTTTATCAAACTATAATGGTTCCTACAGATCACACAATTTAACTTGCATGCAGGAACATCAACCAATGTATTCGCCCAAATGTGTTAGACGGTTTCCATCATTAGCCTATCACAGCGCACGTGCTACAAAGTTCAGTGTTTCACTAAGATATAGCGTGAGCAAGCTTCTTTACTAAAATACGTTTACTCAATGTGTCGTATGTTGTACTACATTTTTTTAGACTAAATTTTTGGCCCAAAACAATGTGGTGTGGCTATTATGAGGTGTTTAATTTTTTTTTTAGTTGAAGACATTTCTTTTTTATAAAATGTACAAATTTTTAATATTTAATTGTCGATAACATGACCTCCTCCTCTCTCTTTCTCACATTTATATGACAAGTGCTGCCATTATGCGAGTAAATACGGTATTAGAATAGAATGTATGCCTAAGCACTTGTCAAATAATATAAAACTATACACAGATATCCTGTGAACTGTTAAGTTTTACGACAGTCAGACATTTTGTTTGTAATTACTTATTATTAAACTGATATTCTTTATTTTTTGTCTATTGGATTGTACATGGAAATTAATTGTAAGGTTTGTGTTTTTGGTTTTACTAGCAGTAATAACAGTTTTGTTTTTAAAAATGTTATATTAAACAAAATGAAAACATTTATTTACGTGTTTCGAATCTGTAATTGAACATGTCATAGGCCGAAAGCCTGGCTCATAACAAACCTACCTGTGCAAATTTTTACTTTTTCAGAGTAGATAAGCATATGAAACATTTTCTTTTCTAAATCTAAGGTGCTATTAACATATATTTGTTTCCAAAATGTTTTAGTCCTATATTATATTCGAGATGATATGGGACTGAAGATATGCATACGCCTACTTCACATGTAAGACACTTTTAAAATATTGCTTGCAAATCTTTAATACACAAAAACTGCTACAATATTGCTTCTATACTTAGACAAGCTAAACTTTTAAGATCTGACGTACAGAAACCTATCTTGCATAGAATTACTTTGCAGGTATTGAAAATAACCTACTACTAATGACAACTATTATTCAGTGAGTGAGATATTTTGGTCAGCCCTCAACATCGAGATCTTTTAGCACTGGTGAGGGGTGACATGAGGTGAGTATGGAGTAGCGCTGGAATGAAAGGGTGGGGGAAACTGGAGTTCCCTGAGAAAACCAGCCGACCAGTGGCATCGTCCAGCACAATTCCCACATGCCGAAATCCAGGGACCGATCCTGCCGGGAATCGAACCCGGATCGTCTTGGTGGGAGGCAACTATAATTGATCACTTGGGTATTTAGTGAGTAGATATTGTAGATAACATTTTCCAGAACAATTCGACTTAATTACGTATTCTTTAAGTCATTAATTAGACAAAATTACAAAAACTTATGTTTTGGGGGAAAAAAAGCTACATAGTAGAAACTTTTTCTAACATTTCTAAGAAAAGATTTTGCGGTATCTGCTCCTTCTCAGGATTTAAAAAATAAAACTTACTAAAATAGCGTAAATAGGAGGGACCCGTGGCCTAAACATCTACCGTTTTGATTTCAATAATATAAACATTTTACAGACCACGTAAATTAAAGCACGTGACAATGTTCCTGTTTACACATAGCGGAAATATACAAACTGGCTGAAAAAATAAATTTTACAAAGCTTTTTTGAGTGCTCACTTTATCCCGAACTGCTTACAGTAATGTCTAAAAATAATTTTTATGCAACAGCATCAGTATCTTGTTAACAAGTTGTTTGACAGTCAAAAACCACTTTCAAAAGAACAGCTTTCCAATTAAGGCTATTGAAATTTCCAGACACATTTCTGTTTTTATCTTCACTAAGATTCTGAATATTTTCCTACACGTGAGAAAGTTAACGTAATACGAAACATTAGTGTCCAACCATTTTAAATACAGTGGGAACTAAGACTAGATGTAACACAAGGTACTTAACGATAGGATATCTGACACATGTAGTAAAATTTTAAATGGCTCACTCTTCTACTCCACAACGATGCCTTTTAGATGTCATCCAAGACACTTAAGTAATGCTCAAATATGAGCTCGTTATGCGAAAAATTAAAACAAAGTAAATAAATATCACATAGAAATGCAGAAATGTTTCTTGCACTGTTGACAAGGTAAGTCTAGTCCTGGTGCACACCTTGCACTCCATTCCTTGCAGGCAGCTCTCTGTGAAACTTGTTCAGTATGAACTGCGCCAAGGGGCTGTTGTCTGCACTTGACTGGTGCAGGCCATACACCTTCACAAAGCCCACGTAAGCAATGCCAACAGTCACCGCTATGGTCGTCATCACCAGCAGCACGGTGAGGAGAAACCCACACAGGAAGAAGGATGCAACAGTCAAGATGGTTCCTAAAAAATAGTGGGGGAAAATTATAACTTCCTCCATCAACATCACCAAACTCATCAGAGTTTTGAGAATTGTAACGTCTATTCACTATGGAAGACGCTAAAACTTACAATAGATAAGGACTAGAATTACATTTCAGATAAGTATGGAACTGATCAGAAAATGTAAGTATGTATCAGAGAAAAGTGCCCCTGCAATAATAGGAATACATATATAGAAAATCAGCAATATGAGCAATCAAAATGTGGGTTTAAAATAACAAATCAGGACAAGGAACAGATGGAAATTATATTTCTAAGTGGCTGCATTTCCAGGCTGTGTTGTTCACTAGAAGTATGACCTGCAGATCTATGAAAGAGATTGTAGAGATTAATTTAGGTTAATTTATTTCCACTTCATTTTAAATTGACTTAAAAATGAACTCGTGCAATAACTGAAAGGTAAAAATTTGAAGTACTGTATATATCCTAAAAAATATAACTATATCACAAAACAGAAATAAAAACACCATGTAATGCATATCTCCAAAAATCAAACACCAAGGGAATAAAAAAATCTAGAAACTTACGACACAAAATGGCCACATTCACTAGACACAGATACTAAAAACAAGGAACCATCAACTACAGCATTCGTTTAATGGAGTAAATGATTCTGTAATTTTTTAAATAATGATGATGAAAGCTATAGGTTTAATTTTTAACAATTTTAGGTACGAGAACCACGGAAAAATTAATTTCCTTGAAATATGTGTCATCTTGTTAGGAAAATTTTAGTATAGTATAAGAATAGCAATTTCATAATGAAGAAAATTAAATGTTTGATGTTTTTCAGATCACTGGAATGAAATGACGTACAGTATGATATTTAATTTTGCTAATATACTTAGTGCCTATTTTTCCCGAGTAGAATATTACTTTACACTATGAAGTGTGTGTTTGTGTGTCCAGAATCCATTCTAAACAGGTGAAGCTAAAGTCAAGTGTACAAATGTCTCTTACTTAGACACTTACTGCCAACACAAATGTCATTTGAATGTTAGTAGGTCTAAGCACAGTCTGATAATTCTCTCAGACATTATTACACTTGTGTCACAATATAAGTGTTGACTGTAAACATACTTCCAACTTTAAAAATGATAGTGTGGTCAGAGGTTATCCGGAAAGCAAATGTAATCATTTCAAAGCAGTGACATCACACATCAAAAAATGATCAAAAATAATGAATGGAATCACAACTTCCTTGCACTACTCACACTGTCAACTGGCTATTTACACTAAAATTATATAGTAACTTGGTAGGAGGAAACCAACCCTTTTTCTATTATACCTACTGTAACGAAAGACCTGTTTGTAGTGATAAATTATTAGTTTTGTATACTGTATGGAAAATATTCTTGGATAGGCCTAAATTATAACTATTTTGCTGTACAATATCAGAACCACTGATATTCAACAAATTCCAAACTCTTAGGCATGAATCTTGACCTAGCACGCAACAATCATTTCCCAACAACTTGTTTTATAATATTTAAATAATTTTTCCATCCGAGCGTACGGGAAGACATTCTGCAGATGCCATTATCTTTAGAACTTTCTAATTTCGTCTGATACGTGATCCAATGTTTTAAAATTCGAAAACAATATAGATATAGTTATTAAATTACACAATATTTTTGAACAAAAATACTTGAAAACATACCATAATTCTAAATGAATAAGATTAATAGTAAACTATAGTATTATAAATACATTTATTAAGAAAACAGTTCAAGACTAAACAAAATAGTTTACAATAAAACTGCTTCTCAACTTAAATAAAAAATATTGGTTAATAAAATTACTTTTAAAATATTAGGAAAGATTTCTTATGCTTAAATTTTATTATTACAACAGATAAGAGAAAAAAAGTCATAAATCTACAAATAGCTGAAATAAATGTCTCGTTTTTCTGAGTGCAAGAGTAGAACAAGTACAGTCCAAGGCTTCCCGAGTAATATCGTTAAAGGGAAGAATTAAAAAAAAAAAAATGTGATATACCTGTATCTGTGAGCCAAAATCTCACAAAGTACAGAAATGAGATAAAAATTGCAAGAGACCAAGTACGTATATTGAATTCCCATTTTTGTGGCAGCCTTGTACTTTGTAACTTTCCCTCACCCTTGGTCCTAAAACATTAAGAGGTACTTCTATCCTACCTACTTTACGTTCAACGATGAATGCCACACTGTACGTAAAAATTTAACTTGCGTTGTGGGTAGACAAGAGAAGTGAATCTCAAACTCATTCTACTCAAAACAACATACGTACCTTCTATTATGACGAAGCCAGCAAAGGTTAGCACCAACGTGATGGCGGCAAAACATATGAACATGAAGAATGGTATGCCACAAGACACAACCAGAGCAAATGCTAGTAAGCCAATGATAGGGTGCTGGGCAAAATATACAGCCAATTCGTTGAGATTTTCTTGAACATGATGTTCATTCAATATTCGGCAGGCAGTGCGCCATACCCTTTCCCCTAGAAGCAAAATACTAAGGCTGTGAAACAACATATAAACTAACATTACTATGAAATAACTAAACAAGCTGATCATGTGACAGCTTTCAAAACTGTCAAAAACTAAAATTCTTGCATTAGATGGGCACATGTGTTATACTAATGGCAAAAGCTGGGGATATGCTAGAAATTTTTTGTTGCACTTGTTGCTAATGTAACTTTATATGGAATAAAAAATTCTGCTTCTTCTGCCATTAGTTTTACTCACAAAATCATCTCTATATATAAAAGAGAACACTGACTGACTCACACATCAAACTGCAGCTCAAACCATTGGACCTAGAACCGTGACATTATTTGTGCTGTTTCTCCTCAGGTGGTACGCAACCACTAAAAAGGGATTTTTCGAAATTCGACCTCTAAGGGGGTGAAAAGGGGTGAAATGTATTTTTGAAGAAACGTCGACAGAGCGTGAACGCAACTGCCTATTTTACTTTAATGGGTCACACATAAAAATGCATATTAGCGAATTTCTGGATTCTTTGAAATTCAACATTTAAAAGGGTTAAAAGACCTTAAATGTGTTTCCGATTAATTATCGATATCTATCAAATCCTTCAGAATAGAGATTGGTTTTCAATTCAAAATGTTGCATTTATAAGTATCCAAAACATAGTTATAGGATTTTTTTTAAATTTTAACCCCCAAGCATTAAAAAGTAGGAAAATATGCTTTTTATGAACTGTCTATAATAGCTGGAACACAATTGGCTATTGTAGTGATATTTACTTCAAATAGTTACGTATACATGACTATGTCAGGACTCCAAGACGTTTCGAAATTTGATAATTAAGAGGGTGAAAATACATGACGTGTTTTAGATTATTCCTCCATATCTATCGAACCAATACAGATATTGAAATGTTCTTTGCTTTAGATTGATGCTTATGTAAATATCTCAAATACCATTCAAATATATTTTCTGAATTCATCCCCAAAAAGGTAAAAAAGTGTAAAATGTATTTTTGATTCACTATCAATATATATTGACCACATTGACCTTTCATATAGTGACGTGATTTTTGTTTAAGATTGATGCTTACTCAAATACCTGAAAAGTAATTTCACAAATTTTCGTAACTCCACACCCAGGGTGTCTACCCAAAATTCAGTGACTTTTTCAGTGACCTATGAGGACATAAAAAAAGTTCTAGTGACTTACGTATTTATGCCTAGTAATCACTTATAACGTCCTCTCAGTTGCAAAATTTAACAATTTACAAGAACTATAAAAACAATGATTATATATTTTTTCTTAGTTTTTTTAGCTCTCTCAAAATTTGGAGCAGTTCCTCCAATTTTTTTTCTTCCAGTACTTTCTCTTTTTTAACTCTAACATCTTGATATTGTGTGCTGCTCTCTTCAACAATAAGGTAGTGATTTTACGAATATATAAATAGAACAGTCAAAATATTGCAGAAACAAAAATAAAAAAAAATTAAATTAAAGCTGTTAAAAAATGTGACTGCGAATGTCGGAGAGAAACGTTCGGACCTACACAGTTTATCTACCCCTCATTTCTTTATAATAAGGCAAAAGTTTAAAGTTTACTCTTCATAGATAACAAGGCAGTGACAGCTAGAGTTACACGCTCGTCTCACGGCAGGCAGACGAAATCATCCCCCCCCCCTTTTTTATGTAAGCTAGAGTTACACGATTGTTTCATGGCCAGCAGATGACTGCCCCTCCCCCCTTCACCAACCAGCATGGGAAACAACTTGCAACGCCTTTCCCGGAAACTGTCAATATCTTCACTCCTTTAGTGAAAAAATGCCCAGCAGACATTCAACATGTAACCCTCCCCTTCTCCTAGCTGTTATAAGCTCACTTTCACACACATACTACCACTGATAAAGACAATCTCTATTACCATATGCACAACATGATTTGCCTCTACCCATACCCAACCACTGAAAATGACAATCACATGTCTTATATGTTATTTTTCCAGTTTTGGCAATTTTTTAGTTCATTATTTTTTCCTGGTTAAGTGAGTAACTTCTTGTGTTACAATCTCTACTAGGATTTCTGGCACTGACACTGTGGTCAGATCATCAGCTTCATGGAATTTATCCGTGGTGAAGGTGATTGACGCACATTTCCCTTTGTCTGCCTAGAGTATTGCACTGTGGTGGGGTGTGCGTGTGACTGTGTCACTGCCAAGCAAAGTGAAGGCAGGACAAAAATAAGAGTGGGCGGCGTTACTAGCACTACTCATCAGCAGGGCGAGCATCTGAGAAGGTAAACATGACTGGGTAATGGGTGCAACGCTCTGGTGTTTTTTCCCCATTAAAACAACCCACCAGAAAGCAGTCATACTAGGTATCTTGGCCATTAATTCTGAAGGAACATGGCGGACAGCCTTTAATACTGGGCAAAATTCTCCCACTTTCAATGACACTGCTTCTCCACCCTCTTCCTTTCTCACAAGAGCGTGGGTTTTAATTCTTAACTCCGCTATCCCATCAGTATCTAATACTTCTTCCCCTGCCTCATTCAGAAGCTGGCACAAAGCAGCCTTGCTTAGTTGTTGAATCCACCCCGTTGCCATGATAACAGGTATTTAAGGTTAATCTGATTTAGAGTATTGTGATTGGTTTAAATATACTAAGCTTAATGGACTATTGCACAATAACTCATCTGTATTAAACAAAATCAACAGCAGAGTGCGCAGGCTAAATATGCAACGCTCTGGTGTTGTTTTCCCCATTAAAACAACCCACCAGAAAGCTAAATATGTTTACCAAGGAAAGAAAATATATAATAAAGTGTATTGATTTTGGTAATGACTAGGGATTTTGCAATAACATATATTTTTAACAAAAATATAAATTTTATTTAAATATCTTTTAAATTTGGCATAATACAAACTGCCATACTATAACTTTCCTTTCTTTACAATAACTATATTTGTTTTAAATTTCAAGTTAAAGTGCCACATTATGGCCATTATACATTCTTTTAAAAACACAATGGCTCCAAAGCCTTCAGACAAAATTTTTATAAGTATTGCAAGTTTCAGGGTATTTTCTTGAAGGAGTTAGTCTCCATGTGAAACAAATTCCCTAACCTTTAAACTCTACTTACGGGCGGATAGTCCAGGAGTAGCTTCTTCCCAATTGAAGCTACTTCCCTAGACTTTATACTGTGGGCTATCCCCACTCCTCGCACATTATACAGTTACAAAAAATGTCTGAGCCAATAACAAATGCTCATTTCAAATGGTCGTAGTAGTGGAATCAAAATAGAATCTATAAAGTCCACAAAGTACTTCCGGTATGAGGAAAAATTTAGGTTTCAACTTCCGAGATGCTGTGCAGGCAGCGCTCCAAGCGGCAGGCTTGTCAGCCAAACGTTCGTAGTAAAACTCTGGCATTTTGTCTGTGGTGCTGACTCTGGACGGACGCATATCGCCCCGCCGGGAGACAGCTGGCTGGTTAAACGGTGCTCGTCCAAGATGTCTTCAGAACAGGTAGGTGAAGCAACGTAAATTTATTACGTCGAAGTAGACAGGAAACACGAGACAAGTCGTCTCATGGGTAAGAACGGCGTGACTAAGTTTGCACTCGACGGCACTGTATTTGCATTAACTCGACTCGTGCAACACACATACATAAATGGGTGTGCCATCGTTAAAAGGGCACAAGTACCGAACACACAACAGCACAAAGGTTGAACTTGCAGAGAATTTCTAGCCAAGTAAATGCTCGATTTTCAAAGTTACAAATATGTGAGCGCAATTTAAACATGTGAAAATAAACTACCTACACGGCACTCTACTGCTCAACTTACAAAATCTGTGACCACTTGTTAAATTCCGTGACTTTTTTGTGACTTCTGTGACCTCGTTTAAATTCAGTGACTTTTCTGGTGACTTCCGTGACCGGTAGACACCCTGTCACTTAAGGAGGTGAAAAGTGATGAAATGTGTTTTCAATTAATCGTCTATATATCTTGAACCCAGCAAGCTATTGTTGTGAATTTTTACATTCAAGTAAAGTAGTCTAAAACGTGATTCAAGGTTTTTTTTAAATTTCAGTCTCTTAGAAGGCGAAAAGACCTGGAATTTGTTTTAGATAAATCTTCTATATATACTGAACCCATCTAGATATTCATTTAATATTTCCTTCAGGATGATGATTAGGTAAATGGCTACAAAGAGGTTTTAAGATTTTTCAAAATTCGAACTCTCAGTATTGTACAGGGATGATAAGTGATTTAATAAATGATCTATTTTGCTTCGACTGACTGAGCTATCGTCGTGATTTTCATTTCACTTGGGTATTTGAACAAATATTTAAGGTAAGCAATTACAGTTTTTCAAAATTGGACACCTACAGGGGTGAAAAGGCATAAAATTTAGTTTCTATCAGCCAATGATACTTATATAACTAGTACAGATAATGAGGTGGTGTTCGCGTTGGAATGATGCATACGTAAGCACCTAAATAAATAATTAAAGTTTTCAATTTTATAAGACAACTTGAATACTAAGAAGAAAACTTTGTGTGAACTTTCAAGGTAGACGTTCCAAAATGCAAGTACGACCAACGAGAAATAAATTAGACATGTGTTTCATTATACAGTTCTATCGAGACGTGGTGTTGTACAACCTCTATGAGCCCAGGAAATAAATATTTTATTTTAAAAATTAATTTTCATGAATAATTTTGACGTTATGTGTCACAGTTGTATGTAGCTACTGTCTATTGTTGGGGAGGTTCTGGGCTCAAATTCCTTTAAAGGCTGTGCAAATGTGCAAGTCTGACACACAAAAACCGCAAGGAAGATGAAATTAGTGAAATCTTGAAGAAATTCAAAAGTGGTAAAAATGGATTATGCAGTCTACTATCAACAAAGTTCTTCTACAGCATCAGCTCACATAAACCATCTCACTAACCTCAAGTTTGGGGGACCAAATATGTTTATATTTCAGGCAATACATTATACTGCCAAAACTCCTTAATGCCACTTAACTTCACATAAAGGTTTTGAAAAACAAATATGTTATTGAGGGCAGCATCACCAACGGCTGTGCTCGGGAGAAATCAGTCTCAATACAACATAAACTACGTATTTTATTTGATTACCCTCTCACATTAAAGAGTCTGTAATCACCCCGCAACGTCAATTATACTGTGACTATATTTAAGGCCCAGACGAAGTCGCTGTTAGTGGCAGCGACAAACTGAAGACTGCTTTTCGCATGGACACCTATAGCTACTTATCCTGCTGCAGAGTTAACTCAACTAGTAGATTTGTCTTTCTAACACTTGATGACTGAACTATCTATCTGGTGTACAAAGATGTTTTTCAATTAAAGTAAATAATATCTGCCCTGGGAAATACACGCGAGCAAAGCCGCTGGTGCACTGCTAGTATATTCATAAACAAATTATGTTACTCTTAAAGAAACGTATTTTAGTGCACTTACTTTTGTTTACAGGTGAGTTTTTGATAAAAGAAATTCCAAAGTTTCTAAACAAATAGGTTGGATCACACCTGATTTGCTTGAATGGTTGGCTCTCATGTTTCACTGTCGAGTCACTATTCTACTTTGCCCACTGCAATATCAGTAGGAATGGTGATATATCACAGTAATAGTTGATGTTCACTACACTTAAGTGTAATGAATTAATTTCAGACACACTTACTCTATTGTTCCTGGTGTATCCCTAGTTGCCTGGGCCAATGCTAATTCTGGCACCGTACTAATTAATATTTTATGCTAATTCTGGCACGGTAATACTGAATGTATGTGACGTAAACAGCTAGACACAACCATTGGCCAATCATACAGGGTACAGGATGCTACACTGATTTGGAGAATATGCTGAGAGAAAAGATGCTCATGACTTTTCACCATCTCTAAATATCAGGAATGTGAGTTGGTAGCTGAATTTCTCAATATCCACTATGAAGTTGGTTTCACTACACCATTGGATTTCACCATTCATTAGACATAATTCAATAGGTTAACGCGCACCTCGGGTGGGATCGGGATAGCGAACTACGCTGTTGATGTGAGTGAAGGGAGCCAGCAATACTCCCCAGGTACTGCACTTCGAGACTCTTAGGCCTCAGGGTGTGGTTTGTTCGGTGTGTTCGGTATCCCACCCGACGCGTTGATGTGAGTGATTGAGTGGTGAACGCACGTGAATGGATTAACACATATGACACTGACTATACAGGGACTACACACTTACTGGATGTTGGCCCCCAGTACGCCTGATAACTTACGTGGCTTACACTGGCAATATTAGGTGTCTCGAAACGAGGTAAACAGTATTTCACTTACAGATGATTTATTATAAGCAGCGAGGGGCTGGCGGCCACTATGCTGGACCGTCAGGTTCGCTTGGAAGCGGGCTTAGAGAGTTGAGTTGCGGTGAGTACGTGCCTAACTAACGTGTCACAAGGCAGCCGTTCCCGTGCACGTTGTAGTGTGGTAGGGCTTTACAAGTGATGTTAGCGGTACAGTGCGAAAACTGTGGCGAGCTATGCTAGGCCGGTGGTGGAGTGAATGGCACGTAACACGCTGCACACAGAGTGATGCTCTCAACGAGATGAATTGCGTGAGTGCGTGATAATGAAATGAATGTACAACGTACTGCTCACATGTATGCTGAACACAATGGCGGTGTAATAACCTGCATGTGGTCAGTCACAAAAACATGAATTATGCCCTTACAATCAGTGAAACAAAAGATGATGAGCACACGGACAGGCGTCTTACCTCTCCAGAAGACGATGACGAACTGCCACGAGGAAGGCAGCCGCTAGGGGCTCCTTGCCTCGCTACGGGGTTTACACACTTCCGGTACCTCGTGCGCGTGAAATATTAATATTAATATTTTATGAAAATGGCACACACTAAATTACATAATAAATTGTGTTACATATTTTGCTGATATTGAATGATGCATTTCTAAATGTCTGCTGAAAACACGAAAGTAAACATCGCGAATGTGGTAACCCTTGATGGCCTTCGGCACACATTGTACCCTGCTGTTTGATACACAATATACTTTGCACTGAACGATTTGGCATGCATACACACTGTGGGGTTGCGGTACAATTATGGGAGAGTCTGAGAATACTTTTGGGTGGGTGGAAAAGGGCACACTCGCGCCGTTATGGGCTTAACCCATACGCTGGCCCTGCGGCCGGCGTCAAGGTACAGGTTTAAACAGGCTTAATTCTTTCTTTACATCCCTATTCTGCAGAATACATTTAACCAAATTTCATGATCTTCAACAGAAGTTACATTTATGTGAGCTCAGATTAAAAATATTGAACTGTTAGGGCCTATCTTCTTAGCTACAACAAACTTATTTTCTTGCTGTCATTAAAACAGCAGGTCAATTTTTATCACTCACCTCTGGGATTTATACAACTAACAGCCTTCAGAAGTTCACTAACTTTGCACATTAGCAGAAATGGCAAGTCTTAACTTAAAAATATTTACATATGTTTATTTGTGCCACTGTTCCACAACCAATTTGATTCACCCTCCAAGGGTAAAACAATTGCCACATCTGGCAACTTAGCATACAGCAGAAAATGAATTCTAGCCAAAATCAAGACTGGCAAGTTATATTAACCTCAATGAATAAATTTCAGCAGGTTTATAAAATGTTTTGCATTCACAGAAGATGCATTTTTAATTGCTCAATTTAACACATATTAGTGAATACGAGACCAGAAGACTTTTCTACCTCACAATCACATAGGCCCTTGCTACGTCCACTTGAAATGTGTTGCAGTGAGTTACAACAGACATACTTCTTTTCTAGATAAAACTGCTTAAAGCATATTACAATAGTGTGTATGTGAAAAGAAAATCCTTCCAATCATGTTGCTATGAGTTAAAAAATTATGCAATCTTAGTTTAAACATGATTCTCGGGCCTTTCAAAACGGCTAAAAACAGATTTTCCAGTTTCGTAAAACACAAAATGGAAACATGTGTTGGACTTACTCTCCACACACAAAATTATATTGTCAGTGCTTAAAAGTCACATAGGAAAAATAATAATAGTGGAGTACCATAAAATGGGATGGATGGGATCACAGGGTGCATAGGATCAAAATTTGAAACAAATTTCTCACTTACAATTTCTCTTTTTAAAAATTAAGTTCTAATAAAACTAGTTGAAAAGAGTATTAATTTGCCTACGTATCTAGGAAGAAAAGTTTCTAAAGCATACTTAGCTTATTTTGCTGCATATCTTTTTAACCTCGTCACCCTGTCTTACAGTACTTCACTTCGAGATGTTATTACATACACCTGTCAGCAGCACCCTTAATACTCCATGAATTTTGTGCCTCATACACACATAGTCATTTATGGACCCAATTTAAAGTTATTTTAAGTGTGAAATTTAATTTATATTAGTACGAAACAATGTCTGTTTTGTGGGCATAACTAGTGACGTTTTCCTCCTTTGGAAAATTTTCAGCATTAATAGTATGCACATAACAGCATGTCAAAGTCAAAATTTACATGGTTACAACTTCACCCACCCAATGAAAATTCACAGACTTACTGAAAAGAAATATACTGACTCGATGCTCTTTCCAGTGTGTGTGGAAGAGTTAGTGAAACACATATTTGAAACACAAAACTTAAAAAAAAATTATATTGTTCATGAGACAATCTTAATAAGCACTTGAACTGCCTTAAACCTCATGTCTCAGCTGTCATTTCTCTGTCATGCTGAGAGATACTCAATGCCTTGTTGTCTTGTCACACTCTTTTGTCTCTGCCTTCTATATCCACAGAAGCATGTCTTAATTCCCTTGGTCTAACCTACTCCAAAGAGATGAATGCTCAGAGTTTCCCTGTAGCATCTCTAAATAAAATTTACCTTAATTTTTTGTCATCGAGATAATTGAAGTGAAGTGAAATGTAACGTAACAATAAATTTAAAAGAGTCAATTTGAAAATAACCTTGGCTAGGGAACTGGGCGAATGGCCTGTCCCCCTAGTCCGCAGCCAAGCATTCACAAATATGCAACAAAACTATGGGGACCAGATGGAACATAGAGAGAGGGGCCACTGTCTGTCTGAAAACAAGGAAGGAGGTGAGTAAGTTAAAAACCACAAGCAGAAAGGAGAAACAGCTAGTTCAATGTAAAGATCTAAGTAGTACAAAAATTTATATTGTATGTGTGATCGATAAATATATGATTTTAAATTATAATAATTAAATGTTATATTTATAAATGGTATCATTTTCAAGATATGTCATATTATTACTTGTTTCATTTATTACAGTAAGAAACCAGAGATCCCTTGGTTCCATGGAATATAAATCTTGTTCTGACCTCTACAAACAATTATGGCAAAGGAGTAGGATACAACTTTCAAAATTGTATAAATAAACCAAAAACTCTAATCAAATTGTTATATTACTGTAATACTCACACTTCTGCCTCAAAATATTCCTTACAGTAATAACTGAATTTTGTAATTCTTCACTCGCCTGTAAACCAAAACAGACAAAATTACATGAGTGTTTATTTGAATAAAAATAATACTGAAAGCAAAAATGCTATATGCACTATGTACTAAATTAAATCATTTTGGAGATACCAATACACATACAACAAGGTCAGAGGGTTTTACGGCCCTTTAAAAACAAGATCTTAAGAGAAATCCTCTACTGGTGCATGGACGGCGTTGCAGCGTGTCATGCGAATTCTTTTTTATGCCAAACCGCTTAACTTATTCATACTATGTTTGCCTACCAAAAGAACACACACTTGAAACTATGCTATGTTTTAAAATATGCAACACGCTTGTTAGAAACATGATTTTCGGGCCTCTCAAAATGGCTAAAAACAGGTATTTTTAGACTGCTGTAACTCCGGAAATATTATCTGAATTCGTAAAGTGTGAGGCATGCGTTGGTCTTTACTTCATACACTCCAAAAATAAAATATTAGGGTCACCACTTAAAGTCCCACAGAAAAAAGACTACCATAGAAACCTTGCATGCCAGTGTGGTGCGCTGTGAATTGAGGCGATATGCTTTCCGTGTAGCGTGGTACTCTGGCTCTAATCGCTCTGCTGTTCCCACGCATCAAAGGTGGATATTTGATACCGCAAAGGACTCATCTTAAGAGTCAAACATAAAACAATGTTTTGAATGTGTATAATTTAATGAAAGGTTATAAGCTTCACGCAAAAATTGAACATTTTACAGAGACAATTTATTAGACACGCTGTAGGTCTATTATAGTTTTTCTAACTGAAGTTACACTATAGCAAAAATTAAAAATCAATAACAAAATTGGAGGGAATAAAGGAAAATAAGAAGAGAACAGTAAAAATTAAAATAATCAATTGACATGTCAAATTTTATAAATATGTAGGCATAATTTGTTAATTTTGGGATGTTTAGTTCGTACAAAAATGTCTCGACGATCTCATAGTAACTAGGGCCTACCATAAAACAAAAGAAGCAACAAAATTACACACAACTGATTAAATAATATGCAAATACAGCTTATGGCAGAATAAATAAACATCCAGAGTTACTGAATTTATAAAGCTCTCCATCCTCTGAAAATAAAATGTTAACTTTAGTACCTATGTACACTTCCTAGTTCCAAGGAAAATACTACAAGAAAAATGTCTTCCTAGCAATCATTATTGAAAAATATCTTCCTAGCAACCATTATTGAGAAAATTACTTTAGGAGCCTTGTCACGCTAGGATGCCATGGCAGGCGATGAATGAAGAAGGTGGAAGGAATTTTTATGGGAGAATCTTTTCTTCGCTGATCGTAGTACACTGGTGTGTTTGTGACATTGTTCAGCGACCTGAGGAAACATCCAAAAAATTTTCAAACGCATACATATGCTAGTAAGAAGTTTAAAATAGTTGTTGCAAATTTGTAGACAAGAATAGCATAAAACAAGCACAATATTAAGAGAAATTTTGAAGAAAATTGTTTATCATATTGAGGTGAGTACCCTAACAGTGTAGGTATGTAATATTTAAGTAAAACTGAAAGCATGATGCAAATGTTATAAGGAATAAATTGCTACTCAAGTTCAGTCAAGTGTCAATTTATTTACTGAACGTAAGATATTGAAACAATGTAACTTTTATCATGTCAGCAGCATGATTGATATATGTTTACTAGCTAAAAATGTCAATTACTTCTGAAAACTGAGATTCATTTGTAGATGTGGTGGCAGCTGGAGTGTCTCCGCTAACATTTTGGGAGTACTGTTACTAGGTAGCTTGATTGCTTGAAGTTCTACTAAACTATATGAGGCACTCAATGACAATGAACCAACAACATTGTCTTTCCTAGGGTGTTGGGCTGCTGAGTATTGATTATGATTGGAGATAGTAAAGCCCTCTTCATGTTCTCTAAATCAATTTCCCCATGTTGTGGAAATTCATTACGTATCAATAACACTGATAAGACGAATTCTGATAGCCATTTTCCTTTCTTTCGGAACTGATTTCAAGGGATCTAGAACATACTTTTTCTAGCATTTTAATAAGGGGTTCCTCAACACATCCTTTACGTTCACGCAACTTTTAAAATGTTGAATCTTCTCTTCGTCGACTATTTATATCTAGGACTTCAATTTCTTCACCTGAAGCAGCTGTTGTCTCCTCTGAATATTCTTCATCTTTATTTCGTTCGTCTACCGTTTTCTGTAGGAACGGAAATTGCTGTAAATAAGCATACTCACTCGTTCTTTCATCGGTAGATCCCGACTTGACATTCTTTTGACATTGAACTACTAGGAGAAAACAACCTCTCAAGTATTTCCATCTCTTTTGTAGTATCTGCCCTAAAACATACATTGAATATGGGATCTTTTAGTTTTATTAGAAAACATATAACGCACGCAACTTACCAATCTGGAAGGAAACCTCTAGAACGTGCGAACCCAAAAAACGAAGTAACGAAAAACTCACCAAAGTTACGTGCGTGACGACAGAGTCGAGGTAACAAAGCGGAGGAGGCAACCTTCCCAAGGTGGCGACGGGACTCAGAGTCAGACTGCCCCGGAGGTGGACGACCAGGAGCCAGGTGAAGGTAGGGAAAGAGGGAGGTTACGAGGCATGAAGGGTGGGGAGGCAACAAAGAAGTCCGAAGACGCCCAAACTGGGCCGAAGGACGACGGGGGTGGGCGTGTACTTCAAATGGGGCACATAGACCGATGTCACAGAGTTCAATCATGGCTGCTCTCAATTAGCACTGATAAATCACACAGTAGGCCTACTTTGTACTGCTGACAATCTCCACAGTCTTTACAAAAATAACACATAAACGTAGAATCTTCACGTAAGTCGAGGAAGCTGTGTGGTCCCAGCACATTACGCAATTTTTTTTTCATTAGTGACATGCCCATTTGACAGATTTTGTACACTAACATTGCCATGTAGCAGTCACATGGCATTTCCCACGTCACAATGATAATGTTGACGTTTGGCAGAAGGAAACAAGCTAGAAGCAGGGCATTCAGAATGTATCACGTTATCATATGGCATGTATAGTGAAGGGTTAGTTTACAATCTAACAAATAGAGGTATGAATGTAGAGGAGTTGACTATAGCTATCGTGAAAGCAGGCTGTGTACTGAACAATAATTATGTGAGGGAAAGGGATGGTTTCAAGTATGAATGTACTTTACAACTGAGAGACTTTTACGACATAAAGCACACTGTTGTGACCTTATCAGAGGGAAGATCTGCTATTTCAACCAGAAATATGTTAACATATTTAACTAGACTTGTAAAAGGTCTGTCTACTCAGAATTTGAACATGTAATAAAATTCAAGTTTAAATATGACTACACAATTTCTGAGTATTATCTATCACTTTCTAGGATTAAATATATAAATAATTTACAAAATCTGTAATTTCTAAGGGCAAAATCTGGGCTAAATCTTTGGGTAGCCTACACTACAAGGCGTAATGACACCTGCTTCGTTTCTCTCGGCATCTGATTGCGTTGCACCTCCAAAAATGTGCACCAACTCCTCACAACACTTTTTATTCATGTTTTTGTTACTAGTCATCAGAAGTCAGGTCCCAAATTGGTGATCTATTTTCAATTCCAACTATGAATTTATCAAAATCAAGGTTTTCCATCATGGACACCGAAATAACCACGCTGTTCATGCACATAGCTCCACTGTTGGCATGTGAATGGGCTCAACCTAACTCCACGTTGTTGGTTAGCGGCTCTACCAAGACTGCAGCGATGTCAACCCTAGCTGGCGTCTCTTCCTCGGGATGCCAGGTGTGAAAGGTCCCGTTATTTTTCATGTTTTGGCACTGCTGTTATGTCATCTTAGCATGACAGGACTCTTAAGAGCAGTGAAATGTAAACATTTTATCTGAAAAGAATGAATTATTTTTATTTTAATTCTAAAGACAAAATAAACATAACAGAGGTGCTATTATTAAATTCATAGTTTGCATTTCCTAATTAATATATTTATAGGTTTTGCTGTTCTCTGAAGTGAAGAATTTCAGGTTTGGTAATGCTTGCTGTGAATTGTAGGCTTGTATTTTTTTTATTTAGAACCTCTTCAGTAACGTAGACATAACAGTATAGTAAATAATACTGTGTAAGTTAACCACAAATAACAGAAAATTAAATGAGAGAAATTGACTTTATGTGTGGTCTAGCAAAAATATGACTCAAAACCAAGTTGCCTCAACAGCCCAACGCATTTAACAACTAAACCAAAACATCTTAGAAACATACAGAGTCTGTAATGCTCAAAATATTTGTTTCAAGGTTGCCGGTAATGCTGTCCTTCGAGTATCAAGCTGCAATGTCCCTCTGGTGTGTTTCCTAGGTGAGGCCATTACAATAATTCACCCCACCTTTCACTATCACCTACATGAAGTCTCACTCAGTGCCAAGTACTCCTGCATGTAATATTCCCATGATGGCCACTAGTTCTTACATGGCCAACAGGAGTATACTTGTGGCTTCATAATTCTTATAACATACTTCAAGTGGTTCAGATCATCAGCCCCTGTCCTGTGCTAAAAGAAAGAGAGAAATAAATATTTCAAAACTCCAATACTCCAACTTGACGAGAGACATGGACTGTCTACAATATTCTGTCCTTCACTCACTCTGGATTTTCTCACTATTATTCCCTCTTCCTACATTATTTGATAAGCAGCTCTTTCCCCTTCTTCTTTCTCCATTCTAATTCACCACAATGTATTCTACCATTCTCTCTTTTTTTTTTCAAGTATCATCCCATTTCCTTCACCATCACTTATGGCAAAAGTTCCCTTTGTCCTCACCAGCCTGTCCCTTACTTCACCTAGCTACTTTTTTTTTAAACTACTCTAGCTCCTACACATTCTTATTCCACATACAGGCCCCATTTTGTGCTGTATGCTTTAATACTGGCTGCAAAATTTTAATATGCTTACTGAATGAACATTTTCCTTCCCAGCATATCTAACACCCTTAAGTACCCTTCTTTGCAGTTCCAGTTCCCTTCTTTAGAAACAGATTTCTCTACATATTTTCAACCACCTTAAGTCGCCTTCTTACAGTATCTCTTGGCCTTTCCCATCTGTAAAATGTCATTCATAAATAATCCTCACAATCACAATCTTTGCCTTTCTCACATTTACGTATTTTTGTTTTGTTCTCTGCTGTTCACAACCATAGCTTACTAATATGAACCTGCTTCTTGTTCCCTCACCTGTCTCTGCATATAAAACACAGTCATCTCCAAATAATCTTATTTTGCCACCAAACTCAAGTCATCTGTCCTTACTTATAGTGAGCAAGAGGCCCAGCATGCTTCAACCTCTGAAGTAACCTCTCTTTAGTGATAACAATTCCCCCATTTGACGAGACAGAACCAATCAACTAACACTCGAGCTATTGCAGTTGTCAAAAACATACCGTATCCCATAACTTAGTGGTGTCCGGAGTGTTCTGCATTAACAACCACTGCAGGCTACATCCTTACCATTTTCAGAAGGTGCACACAACTATTCCGACTGATAATGCAGTACACATAAACTTCAGTACCTAAAATGGTTCCTACACAATTGTGTGGTTGTTTCGCAGTTTCCACCTTAATAAATCTCACAGGCCTACTTTGAGTAAATAACTGGGTGTTTATTACCATTCGATCAAAAGATTATATTTACACCTATCATGTCATATGTGTTACGAGCAAAGACGACACAAGATGCAAGTAACGTTGGGAAAGGTAGCGGAATAGTTTCTGAGAAAAGAAAGCAGACTAAAAGAAAATTATGTAACGGAAAATAAAATAATGTTAAATTATGTTTTATGTAACGGAGTTATAGTTATACTGAAGTATTATGAAATAGTAGGTTGACAATGGGAATAATTATGTATAGGAGGGGAAATTAATAGTGTAATGCTAAGTAAGTTTGGTTCGCATCACTGAAGAACAAATCGTCCCTTGGCCAAAATCTCAGTTTTAATATTAGTTCATAAACCAATTTACTGACCCTTAAATTAGAGAGAAACCAAATACAGCATAGGCTAGTGGCCTGGAATTCTACAGCTACAATATTAACTATTGCTTTTTGGAATTTGTTTTTAATTGAATTTCTTAACAGTATTTACTGTCTACTCAAAAGTTTGTAAAACGTGATGTTGGCCCTTTTGCCTGCCAAGGGATGAAATGTGTTCACATGAATCAATGTGTCCTTATCATTTTTAATAGTGGAAACTTTAGTGTTAACTGTAATTTTATAGCAAAGAGTTTATGGTTTTGGGTGTACTATGGTTACTTAATAATGTTTTCCTGTACGTAATAAGAAATGAAAGATAACTTTAACGGGTCTCCAATGACCGTTTTGCTATGTCAAGAGTACCTCGTTGATTTGTTACAGTGTTCTAGAAATTGCTGGAAACATATTGGTATGTGAAATACTGCCATGTAAATTAGTGAAGTGTTGATTAGAAATAAGTGTTCGGTTGTTTGAACTGTTTTACGGTAGGCCTAATGCATTTTTTGTACAACATGTTAGTTTTGGACTGGATTGTGTAACTAAATAATGCCACATGCAACGTTAGATTCTGGAATAAGTTAGTGCTTCTGGAAAGAAATGGAATGTATACTGCTGTTGTAAGGTTGAGGTTAAATAACATTCTTTGTTTTATTTTATAAAATGTTATTTTGGTAATGTCGGGTACTTCATGATGTCAACGTATGCATGCTTACAGTGAGGAGTGTGTAAAAATGAATTATTTGGAAGTTGTATCGCAAAGCAACAAAGAGTGGATAGGTTATATTTCAATATTCAATCCCAATATATTATTGGTATTGAATAGTAAAATAAAACCAATTCACTCTTTATTACTTTGCCATAAAAAAAAAGGTAAAATTTAGTACGGAAGTGAAATTTTTGGCAAAGTAATTGTGATATTGCGTAATTTGTATCTGTTATCACAATGTAATAAAGTCTAGCGGTTGGGTTTTATTTCACTATTAGATCCCAGTATAATGGTATTGAATAAGTTAGTAATATTAAACCCACCCGTTCTTTGCTACTTTGCAATAACAAAAAACTATAAAATATAGAATGAATTTTAAGGATGATGGAATTGTGGAAATAAATCATGTGGAACTGGTGTCGGAAAGTAACAAAGAGCGGATGGGGTTTATTTTACTATTCGATCCTAATACAATGGTATTGAATAGTAATATTAAACCCATGCACTCTGTTAGTTTGTGATCCTAAAAGGACATTGCAGTTTTTGAGTGTCCCTGCGGACCCCCTTAAGTGTGTTGAAGGAAATGAGAATGTTGGGTACTGTGACGTCATTTAGCGCCATGTTAGTTTCGTCATTGTTTATTTTTGTGTAAGAACCTACTTGTAAAGGAGGATAACTTGCAAGACATGTACGTTTATACTATTCATAAGCTTTTTAATTGTGATTTTTTAAAATGACTAACTTACAACGAATTTATGAATATATCAGTCATAAGTGGTTAACTTAGCCTATTTGTTATGAAAATTTGTCAACCCAAATTGTATGTTGATCAGCATTAAAATTAAATTAAATTTTTCAATAACATTGACATAATGTTGAAATCTGTACATCCTATATACCATGGCGTCGTCTACTTATGAAATTGAACAAATACTTAACTACAATAAACGATTGTAAGAAGGTAATCAGGGTGCTGCTGCATACCAGAGGAACTACTCTGACAATTTTAAACCCAAATGACCACATACAAACAAACTATGGCCTAACATGAAAGATTGCCTCAAACAAAATTAAAAGAGTATTTCAGTTAGCATTATCATTAAGGACTTGATTTCTCAAAGCAGTTAAAAGCTAACCATAGATTTTTAATTCTTTAAAGTTTTTCCTTAAAATAAATTACAGCAGATACATTAATCCATTTATTAAACTATTCCAGCTTCCCACAACTGTTGCCAAAATCTACAAGCAGTTCGAAAATACATACCATTCTTCACACACTGCTAAAATTCTACCAAAGCAAACAAATTTATAATACCAAAACTAATCACAAATCTGCATGTTTGTCAACAATGATGTTTGTCATTGTGTTGATCATAGAACATACTATAAGCCATCCGGCAGCGGTGTCGTGCCAATCAACGAGATATATAGTAAACATAGAGGGGCGGAAGTGCTTTCTGGCTGAAGCACAATTGAACTTGTGTCGGCCATGTTTTCCATCGTCAAAACAAAGGGGGCGTGGCAGTGTGTTGGTTAGGGACACGGCCGTAGAAGAACAGGTCTGGACACTCACCTGAATATTTGACCCCCTTGTTGTTTGCTGTAGTTCACTAAATTACCGAGAATATTGTGTTTTATTGGCGCTGATGTTACGGCGGTCGGACTAAACTCCGCTCACTTCCTTTCCGCTAAGATAAACAATTTATCAAAACGTATTTTTTTATCAATTTATGAAACACTTTCTTCGCTCACGAATTTAAGAAAAGGCTCCAGCAATATTTATTTACTTTATAAATTTAACAATGGAAAAAAGTGGACGGAGTTTGAGTCCGACCGCCCGGAAAACAGCGCCAAAAAGTACAACAATCTCGGTAACTTGACGAACTACAGCCAAACAACAAGGGGGTCAAGCAAAATACATTGTTAGAAAGGCGAGTGTCCAGACCTGTTCTTCTACGACCGTGGTAAGGGATAATTACGTTTATGTGCCGATATTAACAGAAAAACAAAGCTTACGATGCTTTGTGTATGTCTGTGTGGAATGTAAAGCATATAAATACCTCTCTCTATCGTTTAATAATTTAGGAACGAGAATAAATCGTAAATACAGGATGAAAACAATTGACGAAAATGTGCAGGTAGCGAGTAACTGGCTCACAATCCAAATATATAAATTTTAAAAACGTTAAAGTAAACATATGCGGACATAAAATATACATATTACGAATTTCAGTTCTGTGTAATTATTGTTACCTGAGTTGTGTGTATAGTACACTGTGTAAGACTTTGTAAGTTAAGGTTATGTATATAGGACTACTGGTAAATATAAATTATAAAACATCTGAACATATGCAAATCAGCCTGCATTTATATATACAAATTAATAAAATAAATACTACATTCTTATTACTACAAGAACCATGCATATAACATGTCAACTACATCAATTGTAAACAACTATACCACCCACCCTAACCCTATTTAAGAGCCTCGACCTTATACAAATAAATAGATATTCGCAATTGGTATGTCGTCATGTAGCGAGATCAATTCTTGCCTGCTTCTCTAGGCTACCATTCCCAAACCCCTCCTGAACCTTCTAAAACTGTTACCATATCATTCTGTAAAATATTTCTCTCACTGACCTCACAAGCATAGACTGTCTAACCAATTCGTTCTCTTCCACTCCACTTGAACCTTCTCACTGGTGTTTACTCTCCCCCATACCCTCCATTTACTAGGTGGCAATTAAACCCTCCCCAACCTCCCTCTCTAGTCTAAAGTATGAACATCCTGACCAGACTTTCATTTCTTCTTCTGTATTTTAGTGTACTCCATCCCATTTTCTTCAACATTACAAATGGCCTATATATTCCTTCATTCTCCCCATCATACCGCTGCCTACTTAACCTACTATTCACCCATCCCGTTACCCTCTTTGCACCTTTTTCCGTTCCCGCACCTCAAGTTCCATATATTAATCCTTCTCTTTGGCAACATATTCCAGTCTATACAATACCATACTATCAAGCAGTATGTATTTTCCTTCTCCTCCCAGTAATGAATTTCTTCACGATTCATTAAACTTTATAATGTTTCGTAAATTTTGATTTGTGTTGATTGTAAACCAAAATGTTCGGTACCTACCTTTTATCCTGTCTCATTGCAGCTACCCATAACGTAACAGTACAATTTATCTAAACTGCATAAATAAAGCCTATAGTAATTGTAACATGCAGTGGCGATGCGTGACGTAATTTGAAAGGCAAGCTACCAATCATATTTGCGACTACCAGGATTTTAGCGCTTAAAAAGGGAGGGAAAGAGAAGGGGCGGCTTAAAACTAGGAGTATTTTTAACGGAAGAGAGAGATAATAAAATCGACTATAGCATATTCCCTGGCAACAAGCATGTAAGCCAGTTTAACAACTGACGTAACGGAAATCGTAACTGCTTGTATGGCACCTGTTAAGCGGTATCGCGTCAAAGATTCATTATCAGAATCAGAATGCGTGAAGACAATATGACGGGATGTCGGGATACCTGGTACCTTAAGATAAAACCAAGCAGCCACCGAAGTTTTATTAATAAAGTTTCTAATTTATACATGCTTAGTTAATAAAAAAGATGCAACAAGGTCAACGTCAAAAAAATTATGCCCCCCTCCCCCCAAGAAAAACCAGAAATGACGCCCCTGCGCGTTTTGAAATCACGGCTGGTGATGTGGCGTATGTTCAAGGCCACTGACTGTAAAGTTACGGCATGCGCATTATTATAAACATCACTCTCATAAAGCCTTCGTTTAATATCCTGCCATCAACACTGTTAAACGATTTTTGTATTTTTACAAATAAAAGTTTTGGAAACCCAGTTGCCAATAAAGCCTTAGAAATACTAACTTTGCAAAATTGAATAATTTTCAAAGTTAGTATTAGTGTTACTAAGGCTTCTTTTGGCAACTGGGTTTCCAAAATAGTTTATTGTAAAAGTAGCCTACTAAAAAATTACAGTCAACAATAGATCTCACAAGAATAGTTCAGGTCTGGTTATGAGAACTGAGCACAAAACACCATTGTCGAAGTTAATTCTGCTACATTTACAAAAATTTCGAATGAAAAGAAGTTTAAAATAAGATTACAAACATGTTGACTTACGTAAATTTCAGGTGTTTGCCTACCTTCTCTGATGAGGTCACAGCTTTGTAGAATAGTAAAAATACTGCTGGAAAGAGGTTTAGCATGTAATACACACACACGACACTTGCATCCACGTTTCCGTTTCATTCATTTTATGTATCTTGGATTTTCGTCTCGCAAGACCATTTTTAATTCCTAGTTTAGATAGCGCAGCTAACAATGGTAAATTTCAGCCCACAATAATCAAATTAAATAAAATACGATAACATTCACTTGGCAGTATTACCGTGCAGCGTGGGAACTTTTCTAACATATTGGATTCGTAACTTGTAAAACCAACTGCCGGTGACCAGTGTTGCTAACTGAAGTTTACAGGAAACCACTAATGGCATTAGAATATCACCAGAGATCTATCTTATCAATAGAAAAGAAAATTTCCAATTTACTAGTACCCGTTCAAACAGTCTTCGCATTCCTGTTTATCCACGTATAAGTTACAAAACTTTACCGGTAATACATGACCTGAAATCACAGTTACTGGTAACGAAATCACTAAAGTGGCAGTTCTGCTAGGTTCGACTATATTCGGATCACTTCGGTGAAAAAGCACTGCAATCGTAGCTTCTAACACAGCGTCCCGTAGCCAATCCCCTCCCGTGTTCCTTCTGCCCGGCCACCCCTCCAACCCCTTCATTCCTCCCGAATACTATCGCGGCAACTCTATCCTCTGGAAGCGTTATTGGAAGCGCTTTTAAACAGCTTGCTTTTGTTGTTTACGAGTTCTTCTTATCTTCCGATTGACAGTGTTGTAACCCGAGCGGAATTCGTAAAAGATATACCTATCTGCACGATTCATAGTTAGCTTCTTATAGTAGAGACAAGGTTACAAGTAAATATTTATTATATCCAGAGCATTATCAGGAGGCTGCCTGGGCAAGCACTGCTTGCCTTGCTTACCCTGACGAGACGCCACTGGTAACATGCTTTTATTTTATTGCTGTAGTGTGTGCAGCCAAACACTGAGATAGGCACCACAATATGTTGTGGATTGCAGCAATTTAATACATATTTCATGTTGGCGAGGGTACGAATGTTCTCTAGTGATACATTAATCAGGTGTAGTTGTAATGGACTCGACAAACAAATACCACAACGATCAATATCCCAAAATATTTCTCACGATTATCGTATAACCTACATTACAACATGCATCAGCTGACAATGTTTTGACTATCGATAAAATGGCCACCCAATTTCAAATAGGCTTCAGCAGAGAGCCTTGGAAATAGCTGCTTCCGCCCCTCTATGTTTACTATATATCTCGTTGGTGCCAATAGTTGAGTGGTGCTAAGGTTACCTAATCGAACTTTTAACAGGGAATACTTCCGCCGCTAGTAGGGCTGGTAACGGTAAGGTTAAGGTTTACATCACAGCCGTAGTTTACATGCTCTTTGCGGTAAGGTGTTCATAAATAAATAAATTGTTATATCTTTCGTTATATACACTGTTCTGTATAACTTCAATAACATTTTACTGCATATTAGGGGAAATAACTGTTACGGCCCTTTCACACAATCAAATTTTGCTTCAATTTTCTTTCAAATTTATTGAATTCTTTCTTGAATATAATGTAACGTCATGCAGATGTCATAATCGCAGCCATTTTTACTTTCAAATTATTTAATATAATGCAGTTCGTCAAAGTAAGGTTAATTATACTACTGCTTGGAAATAAATTTTTTTTTCTTATGGCAGAGTTTGGCACAGGGAAAATTTCTGCTGCTAATTTCGCTGCTATCGCTAAAGGACATGATAAAATACGAAACTATAGTAAAATTAAATCTAAGTAGGCTTAGCAATGAGAAGTCATAAAATTTAATTTTACAGTGAAAAGAAACCAATTTCGCATTTTCAACTATCAACTTTATTTAACTTAAAATTCAGGAAAGTTCTGTGATTGGTCAGTTAACACCCATTACCCATACCAGTGCTTAAGCTGCAGAAATTTTCCCTGGGACAAACATTTAACACTGATCTTTCTAACCTGTAGTAGAATAACCATAGTAAAATATTTTCGTTTCGAAGATGTTTGAAATTTTCTTGAATCAAAGTACTGTATTTAAAGAACAGAAAAGAAGTCTTCGTAACCATGGAGGTAGGAGTATACAGGAGACGGCATGTTGGGACTTCCTTGAAGTCGACGATTTAGGCAAATTTTGCGCGAACAAAGTATTATTGATACTGGTACTCAAAACAATCAACTCTCAGTAAGCATTTACGAAAAAAAGGTGTAAGTATACTCTACACAGTAGTATAATACATGTGATCGGATTTACACACCTTAACAGCACAGCAATGTTGGCTGCACTTCACACTGTAACATTGTAATGTTGCCAAAATGAGCTTGTGCAGTGTAGGTGCAGGAAACGTGTCAGCGTCTCAGGTGGGCGACGTTGTCTGCACATCACAACAGCACATTGTCTGCACATCGCTACCATGTTGCTTGCACATCACCAGCACATTGCCTTCATATCGCCAGCACGTTGCCTGCATGTCGCCAGCATGTTGCCTGCACATTGTTAGCATGTTTCTTGCACGTAGCCAGCACATTGCACATTGTCAGCACTTCGAAAGCACATGACCAGCACATTGTTATAACATGAACAGCCTTAATTCAAAATATCTAGATCCATTTTTTAACTTCCATACACCTTTGCGCAAAGTGCAAATATTTACAATATCATCACTTAATATCAGAAAGATGATGAAATGTGATTACAAAAAATTGCAATCATTTATATTGATATTGAGCATTTGGGTGCACAATCACTGATATAAAAAATAATATACTATTTCTGATTCTTAAATAAAATAAAATGCTTACCATCCCTGTCATAATAAAATGAATAGTCACTTTTTTTACAATGTTAAATGTTACTTCCCAATTTTTAAGATTTTTAAATAGAGTAAATGGGATACCGGCTCATGTAAAACAAAGCATTTTAAAATTATTTATGACGTGGGTGGTAGGGAGGGAACATGTAGATAATGGTGACACTGGCTCGATAGGTGAGTCGGACGGGATGTGGGTGACAAAGGTAAGGGAATGAACCAGATAGCAGAGAGAGCTGAGATGAGATGGATAGTGGGGAGAAGGGTACACGGCGGAAGCCGCGGAGGAAACCCCCTTTGGTGATGATTCCAGGGTAGACAAGCCGACGACCTCGGGGTAGGCTACATACCAGTGGATTGTTGCACCCTCCAAACGACGGATCTTCGGGGACTAGCTAGGGCCAGTCTACACGCCACAACACACCTAAATGTACACTAAGCGTCACTAGGGACGGGGTAAGCAAAACAAGTAAATGCAAAACATGGATAGTTTACGTAGTTTACTCACCATAAACAATAGACTGGTATCGGCGGAAGGCCTCGGGCCTGGAGCACAAACTTTTCCAGTAGGTTACGCGGCAAAACAGCACTAGGCTGGCGGTGTACTTAAGATGCGAACTTAAGCCCCTGAACGCGACGGCCTGCAGGGGGTGAGGAGCCCCAAGTAAAAAACAGTAAGAATGATTCCTGTAATTAAGATCTAAGCTACTGAACCTAAAAATGGCTGATGCAAAAAGTGGTGAAGGACCAGGGGTAGACGAAAATGTCTATCTCCTCCGCGCATCAAGTTCCGACTCAAGACAAGCTCCGACTAACCAACATGGCGTTCGACGTCGCCACCCATGAGGTGGACTGACTTCGCGCAGTGCAAAGTAGTTCCCATACAAAAACATAAAATAGAACAAAGTTACACAAGACACAATACAAAATGGACACTGGAAAAACAGCAAATCATATTAAAAAAAAATTATTAGTATTTTGAAATGTCTTATCTTGGATTATTGTTCCCTATCGCATCATGTTCAAGCGGAAGGGTACAATAGACATAGCATAGCTGATGCAACACTGACGTAATTGAATAATGGCGACTAAAAATTACAAACAAAATATGGAACCACATTTTTTAAAAACATTCAGACAACAATGAGACACTTGAAAAATATAGGAATGTAAATGTATTTTCTATGCGTCCAGTGCACTGCTGTATTTGTGTAAATTACTGACGTGTGAAAAACATACCGGATAAACAAACACTGAAACCATTGAACAAAAACACTGAAATTTACAGTTACATTCAAGAAAACACTACACACGCAAAAACCTTGTCACACATCCTTCCCATCCCCCTTCTCACAGCACTGGGTGGCGAGGGGGGTTTCCTCGGGAGTATTCGGCAGTGTGGTAAATCAGCGGCGTCATTTCAGGTTTTTCTAGGGGGGCAAGATTTTGTTTTCCGGCGAAAGTGACCTTGTTGCACCTTTTTTATTAATTAAGCACGTATAAATTAAATGCTTTAATAATAAAACTTCAGTTTTATGTGCTTATGTTAGCATTATTTAAATTTAAAAATACAAACAATATATTTATATATATGAAATTCCAAATCCAGGGGGGGCATTTTGCCCCCCCCCCCCTGTAGCCCCAAATGACGCCCCTGTGGTAAATGGGCTAAGGGAAGGGGCGTGTTTGGACATGCGTCATTTGTACATGTGAATATAAAACAATTACCATTATTCATTTATGGCATCCATTGGTCAGATATGAAATTAACTGAGATGGTGGGGAAAGTCACAACTGTGACATTTCTGGCACGTGCAGACAACGTGCTGCGAAATCCCATTTACAATGTTTCTCATAATGTTTCTGGCCAATACAGGAAACGTGCTGCGAGGTCCCATATGCTACATTGTCCATGTAACGTTTCTGGCACATGCAGGAAACATGCTGCGAGGTCTCATCTGCAACATTGCCTGTGTAATGTTTCCGGCACATGCAGGAAATGTGCTGTGAGGTCTCATCTTCAACATTGCCAGTGTAACGTTTCTGACAAGTGCAGGCACTGTGCTGCGAGGTCCCATCTTCAATGTTGCCGGTGTAACATTTCTGGCACATGCAGGCAATGTGCTGCGATGTCCCATCTGCAATGTTGCCTGTGTAACGTTTCTGGCATGTGCAGGAAACGTGCTGCGAGGTCCCGTCTGCAGTGTTTCCCACATAACATTTATGCATGTGTAGGAAAAATGTCGATGGACTGGGTAACCAACTTGGCACATTGTAACATTGCAGCAACATTTTTGGAACCACCTGTGCTGTTAGGGCAGTCGTTGGATGTTGGAAGGTTTTTTCCGACTGCACATAAAATCGAAGAGTAGTGTGTTGGCAGCCAGCCTATTAAAAATAATGCCACAAAATCTGCAGAAATGGTACGTTTTAATTGCAGATATGGTAGATTTGTATTATAACATCAGAACTGTGCAGAATATCCTTCTGTATTACTACTACTCAGGGGCGTAGCCATGGAGAAGGAATTTGGGAGTTCTAATCCCTTACTTCCTCATCAGCCACAAAAAGTTTAGAAAAATAATATTAAACTATATTTTGACCAATATAATATGTAATATTTCGTTACGAAAATACTGCTAAATTAACACTGTTTTACACATAGAAATTCAAATTTTCCTGGGAGAGGACCCACATACCAGGCACATAGGAAGCAAAAATTTCAAGGGGACAGGGGCAAAGTGCTGATTATCAATCCTACGAATAAAGCGAGGAGTTCCTCGGAAAACATTTGGATATTGGTGTGAAATGGAGGTATTCGTACCTCTACATTTAATGTGCTGCTTGCAAACATGGGAACAATTTTACAGATACCTATACCTTTTAAATCCTATAGCTTTGTCCATTAAAATCAGTATTACTACAGTATCAGTAAGGAGATACAGAACTTACAAATACTTACATAAAACATATACATATCAACATTAGAAAATCAGTACAACAACGTAACTTGCTTCAGATATAAAAATAACACAAATTAATTTTTCTGAACAAGATAACATGGCAAAAATCAGGATGTCAAAAGAATTTGCTTCCGATATAAGAATGAAGTTTTTTTTTAAAATCATTTATATGTTAGCATGACACAGTCAGCAACAAAAAAATGATTCAGATATAAAATGACACAATTTTTTTTTTACATTCATACATTAACATGACAATCAGTAGGCCTACAACAAAAATCTTGCTTCAGATATAAAAATCACAGCAAATAGTTTTTACATTATCATATTGACAGAACAAAATCAGCACAGCAATACAACTTGCTTCAGATATAATGCTACACATTTGTTTTACATTCATACATTAACATGATGAACTCAAAAACAGGGACATAACTAGCCTGTTTTGCACCCGTGGCAATAACTCGTCTTGGTGCCCCTGCCTTCATTATTTCCTACACCAACCCAACCAAATAAATCAAAACCTTTCCCAACAACACTTCATATCACCAGCACACATGAATTCCGTGGAGGAGCTCCCTAAGTCTCTCTGAGGTCCTTCATATTTTAGCAGTTAACATGTAGTGTATCAATAATACAATTAAACCTGCGAAGCTGAAGCTATTCCTCCATAGGTGGTACCGTATCATTAGAGGGGTTTACTGTACCTTCAACAAAATGGTTCAACACTATGAAGCAATTCTAAATAAATCTACAGAAATTTCACAGCAGAAAACTGAACAAAGAACTAGGTGTTTTACGACGACTGTGCTGCCAGCTGCAATAACTAGGCTATATCCGAAAGTGGGCAAAGAAACGATTCGTGTTTACAGTTACGGACATTTAAACGAATGGGGCAAAAACAGTTCCTTAAGAAGTACAAAATTGAGAAATCCAGAGAGAGAAATGATAAGTGATATAAGTCTGTTCTGGATAATGAATAGTGGTTAGTAAGTTGTAATTCTATCAAAATATTAGAGTAAGTGAATGGAAAATTACCGCCGACATACACAGCTGCTAAATTATGTCGTTACAGAAAACCCAGATGACATTGAAACACACACTTAAAAACTGAAGACCAGCTACGGCCAACAAATATTTAACGCACGCTACATAAAAATAATAAAAATGATAAACGAAACAAACTCATAACTACAAAAGTTTTAAAGCATTAACAATGGAGACAAAAAATAAAAAACATGCTAATATTTGTTTGTTTTAAGTGTCAGTGGCGGCTCGCAATAGACGCACTTGACACACTGCTTCACCTAAAGTTTATCAAAATTATTTGTTGATATTGATAGTTTTCTGTTTGATCAATTTTTTCTTCGTAGTCTTTCACAACTTTCGAAGGGGGCCGATACGGGTTCGATTCCCGGCGGGGTCGGTCCCTGGATTATCGCATGTGGGAATCGTGCCGGACGATGCCATTGGTCGGCGGGTTTTCTCGGGGATCACCCATTTCCCCCGCCCTTTCATTCCGGTGCTGCTCCATACTCACCTCATGTCACCCCTCACCGGCGCTAAAGAGCCCGATGTTAAGCGCTGACCAAAATCCCTCACTCACTCACAATTTTCGAAGCAGAAATTTTCTTCGTTATGTCGATGTTGCAGTTAGGGACGTGCGCTTCCAGGATATGCAGGTAACGGCATCGTTGACACGTTTTTTTGCTTCGAGTCTGTAGCGCAGGACTAGGAGGCGAAAAAAGCTGATATAGACGGTTTTTTTTATGGAAACTGTGGTTCTAAACCATATGTTGTTTCCTTGGTGTTGAAGCGCCAAGACTGTCATGACCCCTCCGCATCAAGGCAGAACTCTTGCCCTAGAGCCTCCAGGAGGCAGAGGGTTTATGATCCCATCCTTATTAATACCTTAAAGTGGTGTCCAACAGTAAAATGTAAGTGTTACATGCAAATAGCATTGACAACTCTTGAGGAATCACAGTTATGTTGAGAAGTTATCGAGGACTGCTAACCACAGGTAACTATTCTAAATGCTCCCGCAAATACTATCGCCATTATTAATTAGCTGTTATTACCTCATGTTTTCCAAATAATTTAGCAATTTACATCAACCGAAACTTGGTTGTTTTTATCGGTCTGTATGCGGTTAATCAGTGCCCGGCTGGTATGCAACACATTTACGATTCGGGGCTATGGTCAATTGCGGATTCGGCATTGTGGTCAACTCTGAATTCGGGGTTGTGGTGAACTCTAAATTTGATGTTGTGATAAACTCTAAATTTGGCATTGTGGTGAACTCTCAATTTGGCGTTGAGGTGAACTCTAAATTCGAGGTTTTGGTCAACTCTGAATTCCGCATTATGGCCTACTCTCATTCCCTCGTTTTGGTCAACAGTGAATTCGGTGTTATGGTCAACCACGTTATGGTTAACCACATTATGGTCAACCATGTTATGGTCAACCACATTATGGTCAACTATGAATTTGGCATTATACAGGTTGTTACAAAAAGGTACGGCCAAACTTTCAGAAAACATTCCCCACACACAAAGAAAGAGAATATGTGATATGGACATATGTCCAGAAACACTTAGTTACCATGGTAGAGCTCAATTCCTTAAATCTCACGCAGTCACGATTACCTTCCATCACGTCGCCCACCTGGCGGTGATCCTAGGAAGTAACATACATTCTAACGAAAAATTCCATTGGGTAATTGTGTCTGTACGAAATATTTTTTACGATGACATTTAACGAGATGTAAGGAAGTGAGCCCTACCATGGTAATCAAGCGTTTCCGGACATATGTCCATTTCACATATTTTCTTTCATTGTGTGTGTGTGTGGAATGTTTCCTGAAAGTTTGGCCGTACCTTTTTGTAACATCCTGTAGTAAAGTACCAATTCGGCGTTGTGGTATTTCATCGTTTAGACATATTTCCGAATCACAAAGAAAATAATTTAGTATATTTTCAGTTTGATCTTCTGGCACATTTGCTGCATAAATTTCCAGCGTGCTGTTACTTTGGTGTGTGGTACACCAACATTTTCTCTCTTTCGGTGTGGTAGTGAAACCGACTTTCGGTGTTATGGCATACAGCATTATTGTAAGTTCGTCTTTCTGGCATTTCGAAGTTGTAACATCTCGCATCAGGTTACAAAGTTCTCAGATTCCATAACCTCATGAGCTGCTAGATAATAGAGTTCTTTTCCGGAATCTTGGTTAAATACGATAAATAAAAAAAAACTGAGAGAATCTGAGGGAAAAGTGACTATATGAATGGAAAGGAGGTAAGTAGAAGAGAAACAGTGACAGAAAAAAAAACATTTTTGGCCGAGTGTCAGGTTGCATATGTTTGGGTTCCCATCCTGTGTTTTTTGCTTGGTAGAATCTAAGGCAGTGTCTCAATTCACCCAAAGAGTGCTCTTTCGTGCTCTCGCTCCCGCAAATACGTCACAACTACGTCAGAGAGAGCAC
>PNEQ01110749.1:42600-55518 GCA_003012365.1 Medauroidea extradentata
AGAGCACGAAGTTGTATACTCGCTCTCGCTCTCTCGTGCTCTCTGGCGTACGCCATCTTGATTTCAACTATGGTTTGAGGTTACTGAAGAAACGTGCGACATATATTGCACATATGTCATTATTTATACATAAATAATTATTTCCAATGAACAGTTACCTATCGCGAGTAATTCGGTAAACATTTTCGGCCGTAATATGTCTTTAAATAGACAGAATAAAAAATTTTGGCATCTCCTATTAACAGCTATTTCCGCTTGAAATACAGCGCCGGTAAGTTAAAAAATTATTATTTGAATAGTTTACAAGTGTATTTAATATGTCTATAACTTGTATTAATATAATTTACGCACTTGTAACCTTTGCATCATTTGTTTACAAATACGAGAGAGCGTCGTCCCAATTGTAGAGAGTGAGAACACCAGAGAGCAAACAAGAGCTCTCTCTTGTTGTTGTGCGAAAGAGCACTCTCTCAACAGAGTACTCTTTGAGTTGAGACACGGCCTAAATCGCTAAACTTGTGGAGAATATTACGAAAGGTACAAATGTTGATAGTAAAATTTTGGAATGCCTAGGTGAAAATATACCAGGAAGTAGCAGATTCAACTTTCGTACTTGGAGTCGTGTCGTACTCCTGTAATCCAGCTACTCGAGGACCGGACGTCTGGGACTCCACTCGTGACTCGGGGAGGTCACGGCTGTGCTCACCTGCGAACCCGTCTGCATGTCGACAGCAACCGTACTCAGTGGTAAGCTGCTTGGGACTGAGTCCCAATATACTGTACTTCTATAAAAACTCCACTGTATTCATGCCTTTGGCTGAGATTGTACGAAGCCAGTGGTAAAGCAGTATTGGGTCCTTTTGGTGTAATTAAAGCTCGTTCTAGTCAACCTTGTGGAGTCTGATAATTAATCTTAATCCATTGAGTTCCTGGAGTCACAGTTAAGTGGTGGAGACAGTAAGTTGCCGTCATTCTGAGCACGCCACCCTTAAGTTCGCCCCGAGAAACACGGGAGGTACGAAACAGAGCAATGGGAACATCTCACCAGCATGGTAACGAATTATTAACAAGTATCTCATTAACATTCCTCGGCGCTGACGGTTGGGTTTCAGTTAGGAATATGCTCTGTCGTTGTAAAGATTCCAGTCCTAATTGTTGTTTAACAAATGATTCTTAACCACTCTGATATATAGGCCATTTAGGGTAAATTTCAATCTGGATCGAACCTGGAGTGGACTGAGGAATCGATACCGAGATTTTACTAAAAACAATTTGTTGTGGATTGTAGTAGGAGTGAAGCGAGATGATCCATGGTTCATATGTGCACTCCACTTGTTGAGGTGGACTGGAGTGAAGAATTCGGATTGAGATTTTACTGTAAACATGGACTGACTGAAAAGAAAACGCGCAGGACAAAACTGCCGCCATGTTGCATTCCTATGTGTTATGACAAGGTTTAAAAAAGAATAGATAATAAATTATAATTAACTAGAAAGAGCTAGAGGCAAGTGTTTGTAGAGCGAAAGGTCATTTGTAAAGCAAGTGGAACGTCTCGTGAAGTGAATCCTTACTTCGGGCAACATTCATTTTTCGTTCGTTATCTGTTCTCTGCTTCGTAATGTCGTTGATACATCGAATTAATACCTTTTTAGTCCAAGTTGACTCCAACTTCGCTCTTGTTTATAGTTAATTCTGGACTGTAATATTTACCATGAACACATTTCGTCAATCTATTTTCGCTATACATTCACTCCGAGTTGACTCCACTCCAAGTTCAATCTGGATTGAAATGTTACCCTAAACGTAGTAATAGCGTCTCGTCCAACATCGAGCCGAGACACTCGCACGTAGTTCACCTATAGTTGCGTCTCAGTATTCCGATTTGCCGTCGAGTGAGGGATTATCCAGCGGATTTCCTTTAGCACACGTATTATAAAATTACTACCAAAGTGAGATGAAGAAATAAAGGCCGTAAGAATTTTTATTTGAATTTTATTCTTACACGATTTTTTCCCTTGCACATTGTTTCTTTGAACAAATCGAGTATCTCACATGCCATGCTTTCTAGAAGCACAGTTTAAACATCGTATTCACTATTCCAGGGAATACAACATGGCTTGGCCGACATTTTGTAGTGTGAAAAGTGAATCAAAACCTATGATACAACGTATTTTAGGAGAATTTCAAACTCTTTTACAGTACAGTGTTTCTTGTATGTACACTCCAGATAATAGTTAGTAAAGACAGAAAATTATTTACCTGGTGACTTCGCTAATAAATAAATGGATTCTTGATAAATGAACGAAATTAGAATAGGTACAGAAAGAAAATATATTTTTTGCCAAATTACTTAAAATTTTTCGTTTAGAAAAAATAATACCAGTGGAAATCTTTAAAATAAACCGCTTACACTTCCTTGAGCAATTGCAATTCTAATGCATATTGGACTTGACATAAATCTCGTAAGTGGTGCTAATTAATGAAGAACAAGGAGAAACCACTTGGTACAGTATAAATCACAAATTCATGACATGAATGCATAATAAAATCAGTCGTTATAAAATATACAGCAGTTAAATATAGTTGATTTGTGTAGATATTTCTATATGATCTTTAGGGTAGATGGGGTGTCATGACCACCATAGCTCATGTTCTGTGACATCACACATATAAGTAGTGCAGTGGACCATGCTACCAGGCTGGGATGGGCCTACTGCAGCTTCTGCTCGGGTGCCTGCGGGAAGATCGCAGCAGAGCCGGGGTAGTGATTACCAGGAGCATCGTATGGGGGAGGATCCTGAGGATAGGTGTGCAGGTACACTGGGTGCACGCTCTGTGGGTACCCTTGTTGCTGCTGCTGTGGGAAGTTCTGCGGGTAGAAGTCCGGCGGAGGTACCACCATCACCGGGGTACTCGGGTACTGGTGGTTCTCCACGGTGTAGGCTATGACATGGCCACCGTCGCCGCTGGCGTTGAACGACTCGTGGTAGCTGTAGACGACGATCAAAAAGTAAATCATCAAAGCTGAAACAACAAGAATACAAACAGCGATAGTTGAGAAACTCTTGCTGTGGAAGCTTGCGCTTGCTGACTTACTTAGTGCATACAAAATAAACTGGTAACCATTTTGGGATTGAGAGAAAACCGAATATACTGCGACCTTAATCACAATGTGATATCAGTTGTGGAAATATTGAACAACAATGCACGATAAGGAGCTAACACAAGAATACCCTAAAGCCGATAACATGCAGCTGCTGATAGTGAATACTGGTCAGCACTATCAATACACCTGTTCTCATTGCAATATCAGCGTACATTTAGTGTCCTCCGTTGAACAAGTCTGGAGGAAAGTAAGCCTACGCTGTTCCACCTGACTTTGGCTCAAGTCGATTTGAAGAAAATTGTTCCATTCCTTAACTTTGTATTGAAAGCAAAATGTTAGTACCAGTGGTATAAGTGCTTGGCTTCATAGATAAACTCATAAATCCGTAACATGTGACCAATAATTATTATCAAATAATATTTTTAAATCGTAGATAACTGCACCCGTTTCAGATTCATTAGGTAATGCATTTATAACAAGTAGATCTTGCAGAACTAATCAGCATACTTTCCTTTAGCTTTCTTTTGGAGTACAGAAATGTTTGTGGGCGGGGATAGATAGGGTTAGGAGGAGAACTTAACAGTAGAGTTTATTTTGCTCATCCTAGGTTTTGGGACAACAAATTTAAAAGAAATACCACTAAAAGCAACAGGATAAAAAATACGACATCACTTGCAGCATTTAAAATGTTTGCAAAACTATCTGCCATTTTACAACACTGAGATAGTACGTAGGTATTTTCTCTTGATTAAATTTGAAATATGTTATAAAACAGTGCATCCATAATGAGAAGTCAATACGAATTTCAATTTACAAAATTATGTATTATGTAAATTGAAAATATACACCGAGACATAAACGAAAAAAGTGAACTGCAAACGGAGCAGCAATGGAAAGCATTGAGTAAGGGAATCAGAGCTTCACAAAAACCTACATGTTAATAACACAACTACTCTTACTGGAATTCAAACTCTGCTTCTTCAACGTGCAAGGTGAGTGAACCAACAACAAGTTCACCGCTGTTGTTTTCATAAAGGGTTGACACATTTATATTATTTGTGTGCAAATTAAATTATTTCCTTGCTGTTCGCATTGTTCCATATTCAGAATTATCTTGAATTAAATACAAGAGCCTCATGTATTGAAACACGGTTGCGCCACGTGAAGGTAGAGAATTCAGGATGTTGTAGAAGACGCGTATCTTTCGTTTAACAACCAAACTGTTTTTTTAAAACATTTATATATTTTTTATATTCATTCTTTGTTTTGTTTGCTGAAATATTCTCACGCGTAGAACACCATAAAACTTAAGAATTTGGGTCTAAAATATGCAATTAAAGTAAACTTCATTCATTCCACATAATCTTATATGCAATTAAAGCAATATAAATTCACAGGTAGTTTCATAAAACCGGTATAAAAGTTGACATGGATTATCACTTCGTTACGCCAAACCGCAAAGAAAATTACTTAATACATTCACAGAAATAAGCATTTTTTAGTACCTAACGAAATTATGAAAGAAAGTTATGTCTTGACTGGTGAACACAATGCTTCACGCTATATTTTTAACTGTATACTCGCTTCGTTAAAATTTAAATAATCGTAATCAATCTTGAGTGTCTATGGTGGAAGAAAGAACATTTACCGAGCATTCTTTCAATTGCAGGCACATTTGCTACTGCAAATAAAATTTTTATAGGTACAAATTATTTTGTGCTGGTAGCTTATCGTAATTGTACAGTAATGTTTCAAGTAATGATTATGTTATTTCTTTCTTATTATTTTTATTTCAACACCCAAATTACTCATTAGCAGTATCTCACGATACGAATATACGAATAATTTAAACAAAGTAAACATGTGTCATCACGACCAAAATTTAATGGCGTTTGTTGGTTCAACTGCTTCGTTGTTTAATTGATTCAATTTTTTTTTTAAATTTGGAATGGCAGGTTGTTAACGCTCGTGCCATTTTGTATTTCTGTTAAGAATGTCGTAATAACTGATAGGGAGAAATATTTATTTTCTATGCAAATAACTATAAGTAAAGGTATATTCACATCAGATACGGAGAACATAGATTTATAAGCTATATAAATCAGCGCCGGTGGCAACTGTCATTTGTTTGACAAATATTTAAATTTTCGTTGTAAATAACACAAATAAATAGGTGAAATGAATTTGCTGCACAGTTATTTCACTTAAAATTAAAATTATTCCACATCGTGTTTACAAATTGACTCCATCTGTATTTGATGTTTAGTCTCTGGATAGGGTAAACTGCATAATAAGTTACTAGTGGGGGACATTAATTAATAAAACATTCACACATTTCGACAGCACGATCTCATAAGCCTATATTTTCTAGAGGAAAGTAGGCGAAACATTGGTGACAAAATACTAGGGCATTTGTTTAGAGTTAAGAGCTCTTTACGAGGGTTATTTTTTTTCCAACCTCCGACGGGTTGTAAAAAAAAGACGGGAATGAATTGTAAAATGCTTGTACTGTCAAATGATATGTGCATTTTCCAGCTACGTTTCAATATAAACACCACTCAGATTGAGACACTTGTCTTACCGATGCGATGCACCAGCTTTCCAACAGCCTCTGCAAAGAAAGTTGTCGCCTGCCTGTTAAACCTTGTTCGTTTAAACATTTTTGGCGCGGTACGTGAACGAGTTGCATCATATGTTGTGATTGCAGTTTCTTTTCTTCATGGGATGCCCATGAAGCGATAGCAAGCGAATCGTTACACAACACTATTGTCTACCCCCTTCCCCTCAACCATATCCAGTGGCCAAATCAACACATAAGTTGAGGCGTGGTCATGGCATGCCAACTTGTCTGCGACAATAAACTGTACGGCCAATTACGAGCTGCGTGGAGTCATTCGATTTTTACAGGTAGAAAGGCACAATTCAGCAGAAATCCATCGCAGAATGAGCGTTGTGTACTGTGCAAATTTTATGGTATGGCGTGATGCGAGAGTGATGCCGGAAATTCTGTGAAGAACGTACCGACGTTCATGACAAAGGTAACCACGGAGGAAGTCACTTGCGACAGACGAACTGGTGCAGCGTGTGGTGGGGAGGTGAAAGGATTTTACGGCCCTTTTAACAACAAGATCTTAAGAGCCTATAAGGGTGAAGTGAGAGTAAGGGAAAACAACAGCCATGCCTGAGCCGGGATTCGAATCCAGGGCCTCTCGCACCGTGGACTGGCGTCTAACAGACTATGCTACAGAGGCCGGCTGCAGCAGCGAGTGGATACAGTTGTTCGTGAGAGACGTCGATTAACGATTTCAGAACTGTCCGAAGAATTTCTGCACATCTCATTTTCAGCCCTGTACACCATTGTTACAAACAAGCTGCGACGCACCAAACTTTTGTGCACGATGGATACCCAAGATGTTGACCGACCTCAATAAAGAGCGGCGAATTGAATCGAGCTTGTGATTTCTTCTGCGATACGCAGACAAAGTAGAACAGTTTTTGAATTAAATTGTAACAGAAAATGAAACATGGATTCACTTCGACAATGAAGAAACGAAACTTCAGTCACAACACTGGATGCACATACGTTATACAACAAGCCGAAAATGTTTAAACGGATATTCGGTACTAAGAAACTGAAGGCTACAATGTTCTGGGATCACCAAGGTATGCTACTGATTGCCTTCATGGAGCCGGGGCAATCATTACTGCTGCTGCATACTGCGCGACATTACGAAGGCAATCGATCCGTAAAAAACGGAGAGAAATGCTGATATCGGTGATGTATTGCTTCACGATAAGGCCGCATAATACGGCCACAACCCAACAACTATTTGCTAGTTCCAGATGGGAAATGTTTGATCACACTCATTACAACACAAATTTGACACTATATAACGTCCACTTATTCTCGACATTAAAATAGGGGGCTGGGAGGACGACACTTCAATAGTAATGACGAACTGCGAGACACTGTCACTACAACGCGGATGAATAGTCATGCTTCAACTTTTTTTCGAGGGGCTACTGGAAAGCTGATGCACCGGCACAAGTGTCTCAATATGTGTAATGAATATGTTGAAAAATAGCTGAAAGATTAACGTATCTTTTGAGAGTAGAAGCATTTTATGAATATATTTTTTTTTTACAGTCCACGGAAGCTGAAAAAAAAATTACTCTCGTAACTGAAAACAATATTGCGATTTGTAAATGATAACATCAAATCGATAGAGCACACTCCTCAAGACCGCGGTTAGTGTAGTCGCTAGAGCGTTCGCCTGCCAACAAAGCGATCCGGGTTCGACTCCCGGCGGGGTTGATTCCTGGAGAATTCGCGGGAATTGTGCCGGACGGTGACACTGGTTGGCAGGTTTTCTCGGCCACTTCCCTTCCGTTTCCCCGTCCTACTAAATCCGGCGCGTCACTTCGTCATTGTAGTGTCTCATTGCATGTCATCCGCCAGGGCAGGCAGATGCTAGTCTTAAATCTGCATTCGAGTTGCGATACTCTGGCCCTCGCGTTCTCACCCTAATACGATATTTACCTATCTTTCTATAGTATCAATTTACTATTCACGTAATTTTTAACTTCCCTTCTGGTTACAGTATTTATTTTCAGTTCAGCTTAAGTTTTTTGACTACGAAGGAAAAAGATAACAAGATTTAGAGTTAGTGGCCGGTAGTATATTTTTATGTTTGAGGCACGGAAAGGTTGGATAGTACTAAACTAGTGTGCAGTGTTTTCGTAGAATGAGTTTTTCAATTTTTTCAATGGGACTTCAAGCGATGACCCTGTTATTTTATTTGTGGAAAGTTGGTAGTAAAGTCCAATGCAGGCTTCAAAGATTTTGTTTTACGATTACGGTCGATATTTTCTCAGCTACAGCAACGTAAAAGTAACTTTTGACACTTTTAACAGCTTGGAAATCATGTTTTTAATTAGCGGACGGAATTTTTAAAATCACAGTGACACCGTTTGAAGTGTGTCTTATTTTCGTAGATAAACACATTGGAAAAATTTTTAATATATACATAAAAAAAAAATACTTTCCGTACCACGTTCAGCACGGCTAAGACTAGTTAAACTCAATTTCATATAAGTTTGGATAAATCTGACAGAAATTTATGGGCAATAATTTGTAATTTATTTGTTATTTATGTCACCGCACAAGACAAACTTTGGAGTACGAATGCTGAAATGGACATTTAAGGTTTATTTTAGAGCTAAACATGTCTTGCATTGTGCAACAAACCACAAAATACTGAAAATTGTTGCCCACAAGTTGCTGTCAGATTTATCTTTACTTATATGAAACAGAGTATACAACCATACATTATGGTACTTTCGAACACTTTGTAGGTTTTTACTCAGATGAAAGTGGCATTCGTGATGCATCAGCTAGCAACACAAAATTCAGAAACTCAAATTAATTCCGTACTGAAATTATTGCTTCACAGCTTACTTATGAATGTTAACACAGTCCCACATCTTCAGCTAGTTACCGGTTCTATGCGGCAGAGCAAAGCACGTTCACTTATGGTCAAGTGTCTAGAAGAACAACATCTTTACAACGGCTTTTACATTAAATACTTTACATCGAGCATCGAGCATCGCCGATGCTGAACCATACTCGCGTGGCACATCTCGAGAGCACTCTACTGCGATATGTGTTAGACTCTTGAGACACAGACAGAAAATTTATCGAATGAGCGATAACATTAAGCTTGCATTAAATCAACTGAAGATTTCATTTTAAAGGACAATACTTTTGTTATACCGCAAACATTAAATTCTGCAAGCTGTGGAAATGCATCCATTCGAATAACTGATGTCCTCTACTCGATTTAGGTCATGTTATATTTGGTTTTATTTTGAAGCCGCATGTTATGCATTCAATAAGATGATGTATATAATTTTTAATTAATGTTAATCTTTTAGATACGTTGTACAAACTGACCACCCCTGTCATTATTTGAGCGTGGTTTTATTCACTTGTCTCCAGTACAAAGTAACCTGTAATGAATGATGACAGTTTTTCATTAACCTTGCGTGAACTTACCGACGGAGATGAAGCCACTCAGCGAGAACGCCATGGAGCTGCCCGCGGCGACGACTAGGAAGAGACTGATGTTCACAATAACAAAGTAAGAAATAAGGAGGACTGTCGTCGTCACAATCCACGGAGTGATGAACTTTCTTTTCTCCTGAAAAACAAACATCACACTCAAGAAATGACTGTTAGCACACGGTACTCACCACACATATGATTATTACGGTGGCAGCAACAATGTAGATATACGTAATTAGTCAAATTATTAGTCCTACTTTCCACCGTTGTATCTTAACTTGTTACAGATAGTGCCATAAGAGCGATCGTTACTTATTCCAAAATAAAGTAAAATAATCTTTAATACTATTTTTTATTATATTTTAAAGTAAAAAGCAATAGAGTGAGGTGACACGTGAAGTTAATTTTTAACATAAAATTACAATTTGCTCTATTTCAAAACAATTTTTCGTCCTGTGTGAAACAATCTATAAACATTTAGTAATACTAACTTCCCACTAGCGAACAAGTTTGATATTACGAGACTTGAACTTCTCAAAGGGCCTTTATAAATTGTGAGTATGCGTAAGCTACATAAATTATAGCGACGGTGTGAATCAGATCTCACATTTCCAATTTTAAGATCATCACAGGCGAAAACTCGTCAAATAATGAAAGTTGTCAAAGAAGTTTAGCGTCTAGAAAGGACGGCGAAAACAAAGTAAAGTAAAATTATTGTACGTATGTTGAAGGAAATGTATCTTTACTGCAAGTATTAAACAATAAGATCGCATTGGCAATATAATTGACTAGCATGTTACTGGTTCAATATTAATACGACGTAATTCCTCATGTGACTTGGATACGTGTATTGATGGATTGGAAAATTAATGTCTCCTCTTCTAAGCGAGTCTTCCAGTATTAGATTTAACTGACCTTTAATCTTGCAGACCGGCACTGAGCTGGACGATACCAGTAATTATCTCTCATGTTTTCCATCAGGAACATATCAGGGGAATTGCTGGCCATAAAAATACATAAATATAATTTCACGTGCATGTATTCAGTGAGTGGACAAGCGTTGCAATTTCGAATGATCGTATCATTATAAGCTTTAATTTCAGGAGTATAGTTACGTCTCAACAATATTAGAAATATGTGTTGTCTCCTTTCGGCGTCACCATACTCGCGTATGGGAAACGCAAGACATATTTGAGTCTGTTATGGTGTCATTCGTCTTCACGTGGTTCCAGCATGTCTTTAAGATGGCCGTATGACCAGGATGTCGAGCGATGTGTAGAGATTCGCCCGTTACAAGTTTGTTCGCAAACCTCTCACTGTACGTGATGTCTGCTAAGGAATAGCATTCTAAGAACTTTACACGCGTGTATACCCATTTCAGCTCCTTCATTTATCGGTAAAGCTAATTTTCACGCTGCCGAAAATGTCGAAAATGGGTGTTGTGCGGTCATTTGCAGGTATGAAAATCTTGACGACCGATCTCTTGAAAGGTATCAGCATGTACAATACACCTTATCTTTAATATTACGTCATAAAATGACACGTCACCATAGAATGTCTCACAGAGAAGAGTTGTCAGCGAGAAGACCACACATCAGTTCAGTGACTTGCACATAGAGGTTAGAGTGATGAGTGATTTTCGTGCTGTGTCGTCCTTATTGCTTCCGCGCTTCTAGGCTTCGAACGCGAAAAATGGTCGCGTTAAGCATAGCCGTCTCTACTCTGGCGTATCATGCCAGCCAAGTTTGTGCCGTTGAACCAGTAGTCCGGCTAATGCCAGTGGCTTTGCTACGGTGCGGGATGACATATTGGATGTTGTAGAGTACCCCAGTAACTGTGTGGGTGGGAGGTACATGTGTCACGAGGCAACTCATTGCTCAGAGCACAACAGTGTATTCCGTAATGGTCTATCGGAACCTTCTCGACTTACGTGGATGCCTTCATGTACCAACACGATCAACATCGGGTTGTCTCACTTGCCTGGAAATTCCACGATAAACTCACCCGGTCTAATGAAGACCCCACGATGATACTCCATCAAATTTTGTCACATACTGGTTATGGAGTTTATCACAACTTCAATGCACAGGCCATGTCAACGACCTTCCTTCATAGTGCTGACTGTTTGAGCTGCGCACATTCCGTGAAGCACAACATTTGTGATACTGGTTGAATCACTAACATACACTTTTTACGTTCTAGAATCATCGCAACCTTACCAGTTTGCAAATACACGAATATCACACACTTGTAGAATATTATATTTTGTTTGGTATATACTTTCCACAAGCTTTACAGTTGTTATGATTATCTAAATTGGCAGTATTTCTTGTTTAACTCTTTTCATTGCTACGGCGTGGCGGCCAGAGTCCTTGCCTCCCACCAAGGCGATTCGGGCTCGATTACAGGCGAATTCCCCGGATTTTCGTGTACGGGAATCCTGCCGGACGATGCCGCGGACCGGCGATTCCTCCGCCCCACCCATTCCGGAACTACACCATTGTAAAGCCTTATCTTATGCCATTCTCCGGAGCAAGCAGGTACCTGCAGGCGCGCAGTAGTAAGTGTGCAGTTCGAGGTAAGATACCCTGGTTGGGTACCCTCCTCATTCATTTATTATTTATTATTGCTACGGTAAATACTATTATAGGTGGTTCAGGATAAAGTGAGCACTTTTGAACCACTAATTACTTTATTCCTTCTGATGATTAATAGTTTTCTGCCGTATTGTAATATAAACAAGGCAGCCTAAGCAACAATAAAGTACACAGATTGTACTAAGTTATACTCAAAGTTCAACGCCTAAGTTCAAAACATAAAATACTTTTTAATCATTGTTCTAGGCAATTAGGTCGCCAAAAGTGCTCATTTTACCGCGAATGACCTATATTTATAAAATATATACAGAAAAAAAATTGTTTCGCACGTTTATAAAAAGTTCTTTGTATCTAGTTTCAAAAAAATGTTTCTTTGTAAGTTCACAGAAATATCGTAAACATCACAGGAAATGCTTGTAAATATACAAATATATCCGTATATTTACAAAAAATTCTGCATACAAGTAATATCTGTACATTTACAAATAAATTCTATTACATTATACAATAATTGTTTGGAGTGTCACAAAATATTTTTTTGGCAAGCAGTTTCCAAGAAATATTTTTATAAAAATACAAAATGTATTGTGAAATCGGACTGGCCGCTGAAGGTTACTTTGTTTCAATATCAAAAGCTCTGCCCGTGAAAATGTATTCTAATAGATCCCACAGGTATTTGGAAAATTTAAATCACTTAAATGACCTACGGTATTCTTGTTGAAGGGCCTTGACTGATAAATGTTTTGACATTAATTCACAAGCTTTTTCTTGTAGAAGTACAAGTTTTTTTTTATTGTGTAATCGCAATAAAATGTATTATCCTACTGATATGTAGTGAAATTCTTCACATTTTGTTCTTCAGAATAATATTTTCAGGTTTTATTCTAGCGAGCAGGAATATCTTCCCCTGACTTGAAGTGCACTATCTACGTAAACATCAGGAGGCTTACGGGCGTCACAGCTGAAGGCCCCTTTAATCTTTGTTTCTTTATCAGCAGTATCTTGATCGTCTGCCTTGTCGGTATCAAATGCATCATCTCTGGCGGTGTTCAAGGTGACCTCAAGGCACCACTTTGTTGGGAAGCTCAAGAACACACGGTGGGTTTCTCGCACTGAACTTGACGAATAGTACCATCTTGAACACTTTGAAG
>PNEQ01110749.1:64586-82606 GCA_003012365.1 Medauroidea extradentata
ATATATATATATATATATATATATATATATATATATATATATATATATATATATATATATATATATATATATTGGAATAGACGACGTTCCTTTCCAATACGTGAAAGTGGCAACAAGGAAAAGTAATATTATGCATTTATGACTGGTTTGTAGATTTCAGTAGGTGTCCTACGTTCGATTTCAAGCCATAAATCATTCAACGCACGACTGAACTGTTATACCACACATTTTTTAAAAAATATATTGCTTGCTGCATTTCACCCAAAGGAGCGTGGGTGGGATGGTGCTTAATTTTAATTGCCAATACAAAATGTTTATTGTGTACTTATTTAATGTAGCACATCTTATAAAATAATTATATCACCACCCAACAATAAATTCTTTTAACTATCGTATTTATCATAAAAATATAGGCTACATGCGTAGTCGTAATTATTTAAACATAAAATGCGGTAATATTTTGTGAATGGTTAAATTACTCTTAAAACATCAGATTAGCTCATAAGTTACCCAAACGAAAAGTATAAATATTTTCTTGAAATGTTAAGTGTATTATCAAAGTCCACACTGAAGTAAATTTACTGTGCAAAAATAAGTATTTACGTAAAAGTTTCTAGAAAATTTAAATATATCAGTTAACATTAAGAATAATAAAATAACTTTTAACATTCACATCATTTTTCTCAGTTAATTCTCACATCGCAAAAAAAAAAAGTATTTTGAGTTTCAATCATCAATATTTTTTTTTAAGGTAACAAGGCAAACATTTCTCCTCCCACAGTTCAGATCTACTAACCACCTGTTTGCTATAAACACACATTCTAATTATTTTCGGAACTAAATGTTCCGGGTGATACAAGGACAAGTTTTGTCAAGTTTCCCAATTTTGTCCTCTAATCGCTCGTCCTTGCAAGGATACCACAATACTTTCCGCTTTTAGTTTATTTATTACTACGTTTGTTGTCATATCTACTGTTCTTTCAAGCTGTTCTTTTTTTTAATTCGTTCGTGGCTGTAGTCATCAGTGGTATACACTAGACATATTCCAGTCACGTTACTTCAACAAACAAACAAAACAATAATAATGCGTATTTTAAATTAACTGTTTTCAAATTGATACAACTTCATTGTATATTTTTTAAACAAGGTGTGTGTATGCATACACACACATAAAAGTTTATTTCATGATTTGGTAAAAGGGTGTGACGTGACATCTTTCTCTAAAGGTAAACTAGTGTCTTCCTCGGTTTTAAGAGGAAGGTGCCGCCCCATACCAACTAGAAACCCGTGATAACCAATGCGGTCACCACTGTTTGCAAATTTACGTTTCAGATTCATGTTTTGAACACTAGTTATGGAATTTAAAAAAAATTACTTTTCATTGAATAATGTAGTTCTGATAAATTTTAATAACATCGATACATTGAATTTGATGCTTACTGCATAGAAATTCGTAAATTATGTAGAACTTGATACAGCCGAACGTAACTTTACGTACACGCAAACTGCTCAGATCAGTACTGAAGGCGAAATTATGCTCCGAAAGTAACCTAGTTGTTTCTGTTCAAACCACGATAACTATGGCATCTCTTGTTGCGGCATCTCTCTACCAAAATATTTTTATAGTTTGTGAAGAAAACAGTTTTCTTACGTTTTCTCGAAACAAGTTTAAGTAGAATATAAACATTTTGCTACGCACCTGTTCAATTGTTTTTTGTATAAACTTTATGGAAATCAGATCAAGAGCTTCCACTTCAGATTCATACTAATTTTTAAATTATTTCGTGGAGGTCATTAAACCCATCGCTCGGACGTCAGTTATTTGGCGTAAGAAAATTGTCGTCTGAACGGCAGAAATGAATGCAATTTAACCGGCATTACTTGTGTAATCGGGGTCGGGTCCCGGATTTTCACATGTGGGAATTATGCTCGACGATGCCGTTGGCAGGCGGGTTTTCTGGGGGATCTCCCGTTTCCCCGCCCTTTAATTCCGGCACTTCTCCATACTCACTTCATATCACCCCTCACCAGCGTTCAAGACCTCGATGTTAAGCGCTGACCATAATTTCTTACTTACACACTCACTCACTTGTGTAATCTGTATTTCGCTGTTCATCTACCGGGTTTGATGATATGTATTCCATATTCTAGAGGGGCTCCTGAAGAAATTAACACAAGCAGATCTGCACCTCCTATGGCTGCGGTTTGTAGCCTGTAGCAGCTGTCTCATTGTCTGTGGATATCATTAGCAAGTCTGCATCTGGTTCAGTATATTTGACAGAACAGTTATTGTTTTCAAATACTTTTGTTAACATTGACATCAATCTTGCTTCGTTGTAACTATTGTTATAAACTTTTGTTGGGGTGTGGTTTCAGTCATATTTTCATCAAAAACTATTTTTGGTGCAAAATATTTTTTAGGAGTGACGTAATCTCTCAGCATCTTTGGTGCTATGTTCAGTGCAGTCATCAAATATAATGAAATTATGAGTGCAATGTCTTACAGCATACGACACATTACTGCGTATGTCACTACATGTACTATTCCTATTCCCAATTCACAGTACTCTATGTAAAAGAAACCCACAGTCTATAATGAGAAAGCAATCACTTGAAGTGGATGCATAAACCTTTTCTTCAAAAGTGTCATTCAGAGCAACTATATTTAATTTTCGCATATCTCTTTCATTGGATAAAAGTAGAGGAAATGTCGTAAGCTCATATTTAAGACATGAGTTACATATTGTTTTCATTCAGTGAGATGAAAATGCGTTAAAAGAGAAGCAATGGATCCGTAGCTACTGTCAGGTCTTGAAATGTAAAACTGTTGTTTACAGAGGCTAACGATATCACCTAAGTCTTTCGCGAAAATGTTACCTCACCAAAAAATGTCCCAGTGAGTTATATCACTACACGTAGATCTTACTGTTACGCTTCATGCTATTTCATGGTTTTGTTACCAAATATTCCAGTTATGATCGCCATTATCTTCTTCGAGACAGGAAAATGATATCTGGAAAGCCATTGGTCAAATTTTGTGATGTTTGAATTGTCTCTCTGTATACATGGAAAATCACGGCAATCTGTGTTTGAATTTTGCGAGTATAGGTTTACTAATCCTTCATGGATATTCTGCATCACTGGAGAGCCAAGAACGTATCTGACCAAAACTCTCCCTTGGTTGCCTCTGTTATGCCAGTGTTAAGTTATCTAATTTTACTCTGCCAACAAACTAATATTGGGTGAAATTGGATAAACGTTTCTAGAACTATGACACATCACCAAAACAGTCTGGCTTTAGTTTCTTGGACATACTCCATTGCGATATAGATGACTGTCAAAGAATACTAAAGATAAAGGAAAAACATAAATAAGCAGAGTATGCTTTAGTCAACAGGATACATACATAATATAAAATTCCATGAATTGAACCGGGTCAAATAAAAACTAGGACAAACAGATAAGAAAAGTGTGTTGTATTTTATTTTTATTTTGTGGGTGATAATTTCTTTTTGTTTGCCTCTTTGCCAAAACATACCTCAACATTAGGATGTCTGCCTTTGTGGTGTCTTGGGTTTTCCTCTTGATTATTGATTTTTAATTTCTTATCTGTTTGTCCTTGTTTTTATTTGACCCGATACCATTTATGGAATTTTACGTTGTCTGTGTATCCTGTTGACTAAAACGTATTCCGCTTATTTATGTATTTCCTTTATCTTTGGTTTTCTTTGACAGTAATTTATATCACAATGGGGTATTACAAGAAACTAAATCCGGTCATGCACTCCCACTGCACAATTCTTTCAAAGATCACGTAAACAGTTGGTGCGCTGCTATTGTAAAACTAAGTACCTGGAATGATCGAAATGTTCACAAGTCAGGTTTCATGGCAACAAATTGTTTGTTTAGCTAATTTCATGAAATTCGGTTAATGGGTTCGACGCTTTTTTAAAGGGGGAAACACACATGCCGATACAGACCGGTAGACTATCTCATAAGACGTTCTTAACTTCGAGTAGTAAACTAGAAACCATATTAGTCGAATTTATAACTTTTTATATGACTTAATACTAAATATTTGTATATTATTTTTATACCAGTGATAGAGACGTTAGTTCTGAAGATATGTTTAACACAAATTATATTACATTGTTACGTATTATCACAGACATTTTAACGTGTTGCAAATTCAGTCGACGTTTAATACAATAAATGCCTTGACTTTCACAAAATTGGTTTCAAACATACAACTTTCTCAGTTTAGGTAGCATCTGCTGATAGAGGCCACACTTACGATTCTTTTCCTAACTTCATTTGCAATTTATAATCTGTACTATTAAAATAATATGAAACGATATCTAAAAAACAAATCCTGACAATACTCATGAAGGGAAAACAATGTTAATAAATAATATCATAACAAAACTGATATTATTTGCTATAATAATTGCTTTTAGAAGATGCCTCGCTACAAAAACGAGATAATTTTCACTTGCGCATTATACTGTGAGACATTTGTATCGTTACAATAAAAATACAAACCATATATACACAGTACAATAACTTATAGTTAATACTTATGACTACACTAAAAACGAGTTTTTCAACAGTAGCTTCCTACCATTATTTAATTATAACAGTGTGGTAATGAAAGCTTACCAACATGTTTTGCTTTCACGTAAAACATTGGTAAATAATGAGTGAAACTCTATTACACTGTAATTTCAACGACACTACTTACTATTCAGGGAAAACCAATCTCAGTGAAGATAGTTTACACAGCACTAGTAATGATGTATGCGATTGTTTAAATATGGAAGGGACAAGCTTCATGATGAACCGCGTTCTGACCGGTCATCTGTAATCACTAACGATTTGTTGCAAATAGCTAATACCTGAATATGCTCAAACAAACAGAAGACTCAAAATTTCCTAATGTTCCACTGAATTCCCGCTAACCTAATAGCTCAGAGTTTAAGAACTGGTGCTCTCAATGGGTTACTATTCAGAGATGAAAACAATTTGGTCAAGTGCTTTAACATTTTCTGTTCCTCTACTACGAGAAAGGAGATAATATATTTTAAGTCAATCCCTTACATTTGTTGCATTCGAAGTGTACTGGTATTTTGTTATTGGTACTATTTTTTCCGCAAGGAACAAAAATTAACGCAGCTGTCTACTGTGATACCTTAAAGGCCTTCACACAATTGAGAAGATTAATTTCTGACTTCACGTTTTCGATACTTATAACATGTCAATTATGAAACAAAAACCAGAAGTTTAAGTAAAGGCAGTTAAAAAGCGGTCAAGAAATCGTATTCAAGACATAAATTAAGTACAAAAAAATATTTTTAATTCCCTGTTAAATACAATGCACGCACTTATTTCTGAAAGAAGCCAAACATATGTAAAAACGAATTACTTTGTGATGCAGAAAAACACGTCATCTATTGAAATTACTTTCAGTCTAGACCTTGCACCTAGCTACTACCACCTCTTCTGCCATTGGACGACATTCCTAGACGGCAAGCTTTTGAACATCAACGAACACTTGAAAACGACTGTCAATAGCTGGTTATCATCAGGCCAGTGTTTGCTGTTGGTGTTGTATTTAATGTTATAGTTATAGGTGCTTGAAATAACATACCAACTTATAGATAATATATTTCGTGCCCGAAGTTAAGTGTTTTGCGTTGTGTTTGAGAAAATTAGAAATTTTGTGAGGCTTAATTTTGTTTTCATGTTAGCATTAAACGTAACTTATCCGTATACTGAAACTTAATTGGTCGGTTGTACTTAAAACTTAAATATTTATAGATTTACTACCACACCACCAACAATCGAAAATAATAGTTGAAATGCTTTCACGACTAACACAAAGCACTGAAACACCAACTACAACTACCAACAGGCAGTTCTGGCATCACGCATTTGGTAACCTGTTCCGAAGCGCGTCATTTGGCCTAAAATACACTTAGTCTAAAAGTCATTTGGCCTAAAATTTAAAGTGGCAAACAGTCACTTAGCCTGAACATCACTCGACCCAAATTCACTTGGCCTAAACGTCATTTAGTCATTTGGCCTAAACGTCACACACCATAAAAGTCACATGGCCTAAGAGTCACTTGGCAAGAAGTCATTTGGTCAGAAAATCACTTGGAATAAACGTCATTTGGCCTAAACATCACTTGGCCTAAACGTCAATTGGCCTAAACATCATTTGGCCTAAACGTCACTTGGCCTAAACGGCACTTGTCCTAAACGTCTCTAGGCCTAAACGTCACTTATCCTGAATGTCACTTGATCTTAAAGTCAGTTGGCCTGAAAGTCATTTGGCCTAAAACTACTTTAGGCCATACAACTTTAGGCCGAATGGAGTGTACCCACCAGTCTTTTAACTGTCGCCAACACCAACCACCAACAACAATAACCATCAAATATGCCAGAGGCCTTACTGTTGCCAGAATTCTATGACAAGGTGTCGAAAAACTTGTTCGTTAAATTGTAATTGTCAAAACCGGCATGGACATGTAGAAAACCAAAGGCTTACGCAAATAGGTATTATAAATAAACTAGCAGTCCGCCGTGGCTTTGCTCGCGAGTGTTATTCATAACTGATAATATTTCTTTAATTGATAAACCTCTTTGTACACAATATTGGTACTTCAGTCATCAAGTGTTAGAATGACAAAGCTGCTAGTTGAGTTAACTCTGCGGCAGGATAAGTAGCTATAGCAGTCCACGCGAAAAGCAGTCTTAAGTTTGCCCCTGCTACTAACAGCGACTTCACCTAGGCCTTATTTATAGTCGCAGCAAAATTGACGTTGTGTGGTAATTACAGACTGTTAAATGTAAGAGGATAATCGAATAAAAAACGTATTTGGTGCCCTAACCTTGAGATTAGTGAGATGATACAGGTGAGCTGAAGTTGTCGTGGAACCTAAGAGGAAAGTGAACTGCGTAATCCAATTTACCCCTTTTAAACGACAACATGCGAACTGCCCTGATTCGATCTGCTTTGCAGTTTTTATGTCAGAAGTCAACGTTCTCACGCAGTTTTTAACGGAATTCGAGCCCAGAACCTCCCGGAATGTTGACCGGAGTAAAAAACAACTGCGACATGTAACGTCAAATAATTTATTTAAAAAAATTAATTTAAAAAACAATATAATCATGTCCTGTTCTCATAAAGGTTGTACAACATCACGTATCGGTAGGTTACTGTAGAGTGAAACTCCTGTATAATTTATTTCTCGCTGGTTGTACTTGCTTATCGGATCGCCTGCCTTGAAAGTTTATAAACAAGTTTTATTCTTAATAATCAAGTTATCTTATAAAGTAAAAAAAAAGAAACTTATATATAATGTTTTAAATGCTTACGTAAGCATAACTCTGACGCAAACAACACCTCAATATCTCTACTGGTTAGCTAGATATCATGGGTCGATAGAAAATTAATTTTGTGCTTTTTCACACACTTGGTATCTAATTTTGAAATATTTTAATTTCACATCTTAAACAATTGTAGAAGTATCCTATTGAAGTGCAACTCACGACGGTAGCCCGTTCAGTCGAATACAAATAGATCATTAACTAACCCCTGCACAGTACTGAAAGTTTGAATTTTGTAAAATCTTAAAACGTTTTCACGTGTAATCGTCATCGTGAAGCAAAAATAAACTGAAAATCTCGATGGGTTCGATATATATAGAAATTTATATAAAACACATTCCAGGTCTTTTCACCTCCTAAGAGACTGAAATTCGAAATACCCTCGTATCACATTTTGGACTACTTAACTGGTGGCTCTGGGACGTGAGAAATACAACAATTGCCAGTTAGCTGGGTTCAAGATATATCGACGATTAATTAAAATCACATTTAATCAATTTCCACCCCTTTTCACCTCCGTAGGTGGGGAATTCCGAAAATTCCTGAAATTGCTTTTTAGGTATTTGAGTAAGCATCGATCGTAAACAAAAATCACGTCGCTATATAAAATTAAATGGGATCCATATACTATACAGATTGTGAATAGAAAACCCATCTTAACCCTTTTTTTTTACCGAATTCGGAAAATTTATTTAATTGTTATTTGGGATATTTACATAAGCATCAATCTAAAGTAAAGAGCACTTCGATATCACGATTGGTACGATAGATATGGAGGTATAATCGAAAACAGATTTCACATATTTTCACCCCCTTAATTAAAGAATTTCGAAACTTCTTGGAGGCCTGTCATATACATTTGTATACGTAACCAGTTGAAGTAAAAATCACGATAGGCAATTGTGTTTCAGTGCAATAGACGATTTATAAAAAACAAATTTTGACACTTTTTACTGCTTGGGGGTCGAATTTAAAAATATCCTACAACTACTTCATGGGTATTTACGTAAGCAACATTTTGAACTCTCTACCCCGAAGGATTCTATAGATATAGATAGTTAGGAAAAACATTTAAAGTCTTTTCACACCCTTAAATGTTGATTTTTGAAAAATCCTGAAACTGGCTAACATGCTTGTTTATGTGAGTCCCATTAAAGTAAAAATCACGATATTAGGCCATTGGAATCAACCTCTATCGACGTTTTTATCGGAAATACATTTCACCGCTTTTCACCCCCTTAGAGGTCGAATTTCGAAAAATACCTTCTTAGTGCTCGCCTACGACCCGTGGGGAAACCACACGAAAAATTTCACGATTCTAGGTCCAGTGGTTTGGGCTGCAGTCAGTCAGTCAGTGTTCTCTAATTGAAGTACCTCTTTGTACACAATGTAGGCCGCTCAGTCATGAAGTGTTAGAATGACAAATCTGCTAGTTGAGTTAACTCTGCAGCAGGATAAGTAGCTATGGCTGTCAATACGATAAGCAGTCTTAATTTAGTTTGTCCCTGCAACTAACAGCGACTTTAACTGTCCTGTCTTGGCGGGATAATGTTTTGCAGAACTATAACATTATTTGGTGCCCCAACTGAGAGGTTAGTGAGATGGTATATGTGGGATGAAGATGTCGAGGAACTTTAGTGGATAGTGGATTGCATAATAAATTTTTACCACTTTTGAACGATTGCATCTAATTGCACTGATTTAATCTGTCTTGCATTTTTGTGTCAGAATTGCACATCTGCAAAGCTTTAACGGAATTTGAGCCAAGAACTTTTGGGACAACAGGCCGGAGCTACAAACAACTGAGCAACATAACGTCCAAAATATTAATGAATACTACATTTAAAAATAAAATTTTACTTTCGTAGGCTCGTAGGGGTAGTACAGCAACATGAATCCATAGAACTGTAGACGAAACTCCTATATAATAAATTTGTTTCTCGCTGGTCGTGCTTGTTTCCGGATCGTCTGCCTTGAAAGTATGCAAACTACGTTTTCTTCTTAATAATCAAGTTATCTTATAAAATAAAAACTTCCACGATTTTTTATAATACTTGCGTAAGTATAATTCTGACGCGTACACCACCTCAATATTTCTTTAGGTTAGATAAGTATCATCGGCTGATAGAATGCAAATTTTATGCCTTTTCACCCTTTTAGGTGCCGGATTTCAAGGAATCTTAATTTAACACCCTAAATATTTGTTTTAGTATTAAAGTGAAGTGATAATCACGACGATAGCTCGTTCAGTCGAAGCAAAATCGACCATTCTTAAAAATTCATATAAAACCCCTGTACAGTCCTACCTACTGAGAGTTCGAATTTTGAACAATCTTAAAACCATTTTGCGGCCACTTACCTAATCATCATCCTGAAGCAAAAATTAAATGAATATCTCGATGAGTTCGATTTATATCGAAGATTTATCTAAAACACATTCCGGGTCTTTTCTCCATCTAAGAGACTGAATTTCGAAAAACCCTTTAATCACATGTTCGACTACTTTATTGGTGTCTCTTGAACGTGAAAAACACTTCAACAGCCCGTTGGGTTCAAGATATATCGACGATTAATTAAAACACATTTCACCACTGTTCACCCATTTTCAGCTCTTTAAGTGGTGGATTTTGAAAATTCGTGAAATAAATTTTCAGGTACTTGAGTAAGCATCAATCTTAAACAAAAATCACGTCGCTATATAAAAATCAATGGGGTCGATACATCTCGACTGTGAATCGAAAACACATTTACCATTTTTTTAAACCTCTTTCGGGCCGAATCCGGAAAATTTAATTTAATGGTACTTGGGATGTTTTTAATGCATCAATCTAAAGTAACGGGTACTTCGATATCTCGATTGGTACGGTAGATATGGAGGAATAATCGCAAACACATTTCACGTATTTTCACCAACTTAATTTAAGAATTTAGAAACGTCTTGGAGTCCTGTCATAGACATTTGTATACGTAACCAATTAAAAGTAAAAATAATGGCGATAGCCAATTGTGTTTCAAAGGTAGGCCTACAGACAATTAATAAAAAAAAAAAAAAACTTTTTGCCCCATTTCACTGCTTCGGGGTCGAATTTCAAGAAATCCTAAAACACCTTTTTGGGTATTTACATTAGCGACATTTTAAAGTGATTGCCAACTCTTTATCACGAAGGATTCGATAGATGTCGATGGTTAATCGGAATCACATTTAAGGTCTTTTCGCCTCCTTAAATGTTGAATTTCGAAAAATCCTAAAATTAGCTAATACGAATTTTTATGTATGCCATATTAAAGTAAAAGTCACGAAGATAGGCCGTCGGATTCGAGCTCTATCGACGTTCCTTCGGAAATACATTTCACCCTTTTTCACCTCCTTAAATTTCGAAAAATCCTTTCTTAATGCTCACCTACGACCTGAGGGGAACCCACACAAAAAAAAATTCACGATTCTAGGTTCAGTGGTTTGAGTTGCATTTTGATATGTCAGTCAGTGTTCATTTTTAATTATAAAGAAGATGGTAACGAGTGTTTTTATCTTCCCAAACGAACCTTATTAAATTTACTCGTAATTGATTTATGGGTAATTTGGAAATACGCTCAAGTTACAGATACTTTCTCATGTAAATCGAAATCTGTAGTGAAAAGCAAAAATCACTTTTTTCTAAGCTGTCTTATGAGTATGAAACACATATTACTTAATACTTGCAAATATTACAGCATTAAGTTTTCTGAAATACTATAATTAATGTTATTCGGAATTTAAAATTTATGTATTTAATATACTGCTGTTAAACAATACACAATAAGGAAAGTTCTCTATACAATAATTAATACATACTTTCTCTTTCGACGTCGTCAGAAAAGGCGACGACAAAGTAAACGATGACTCCAATAAGTCCCTCGATCTGCGGAACAAACAGCAAATCAACACATTCACAGATATTATTTTACTCTAAATATTTAAGAATATGTAATAAGTTAAATGCTACCAGCGTATTAATTTTGAAACGTATTTTGAAGCTTTGTTATTGTTGAATTGCAATAAAAACTTCACGTGACCTTTGTTATTATTGTCTGGTAACTGCAGGAATAAACACAGTACAGAAAATTTACCGAAAGTCGTCTTGGAAGCAAATACTTCATTTCCTTAAGAGGTAGAGATGGTCGGTATATTGAATTATTGTTATTTCGTGTCATAAGTTTTTTTTTTGTGTGGATAAATTTAGGGATCTTTAACTGAACTGCAGAATATATTACATACGAATATAATTTTAAAAATCGTAAATCTTAGTTTGCTGGTACTGTTGTTGCAGATTTAATTGAAGTTAGATAATTCATATTACTTTCTTAACTTATCAGATCTGTATTAACAACGGCATACGAAGATTTATGATGCATAAATCTATGTGAATATGTGTTCAATTCGGCAGTTAGGTTAAAGCACAAGAATCTCAAATAAGTAAACTTAATCAGCAAATAAGTCCAAGAAGTTATAGAGCATATATATATTTTTTAAAATTGTTACAGCATTTTCTTCATTTCCATTTCTTGCGCACATCTTTCTGCAGCTACTGAAATTAATATCAATGAAATCCCAAGCCAAATTTATATGCTTTGCCTCTATATTGCGTCCTGCTTAATTTAGAACAGTTTTTTTAATTATTTGATTTTTTACAATTTCCAGAAGAACTTTCTTCCCAGAGCAGAGATCAGCGGTTATTTTCTTTAGTGCATTCGATATAAAAATTACTATGTATTAATATAAACAAACTCCGAACGCAGGCACGTAAACCAACCACCACATGAGTCCATAATTGAAGTGGTATCGTATTTGGAGATAACAGGAAATGTAGAAACAAAGTTCCTATAAGCTGCACATCGTAAAACATTATTTACAATACAGAAACATAGTTTTGACATTAATATCTCATATTCAAGTTTTGTTTTGATCTTGTGTATTTTGGACGCTAAACCAACATGGCAGAAATTCACAAAATCCTTCGCTGTGATTGGTTGCTATCCTATGTGTACACACGAGAAATAAAATATTACAATTTCCTATGTCAGCAGCTCTATGCACACAGCCACATTTTTGGTGTTGTGAATCGGTAAGTAGGAATACTTAAATGTTAGTTACAGTGCGAATGACCTGTGATCTGGTATGTTATCAACACGGTCGTAGAAGAACAGGTCTGGACACTCGCCTATCTAACAATGTATTTTGCTTGACCCCCTTGTTGTTTGGCTGTAGTTCGTCAAGTTACCGAGAATGTTGTACTTTTTGGCGCTGTTTTCCGGGCGGTCGGACTGAAACTCCGTCCACTTTTTTCCATTGTTAAATTTATAAAGTAAATAAAGATTGCTGGAGCCTTTTCTTAAATTTGTGAGTGAAGAAAGTATTTCATAAATTGATAAAAAATACGTTTTGATAAATAGTTTATCGTAGCGGAAAGGAAGTGGGCGTAGTTTAGTCCGACCGCCCTAACATCAGCGCCAATAAAACACTATATTCTCGGTAACTTGGTGAACTACAGCCAAACAACAAGGGAGTCAAATATCCAAGCGAGTGTCCAGACCTGTTCTTCTACGACCGTGGTTATCAATCAATTTACAGGCTGTTTCACGAAAGAATTCCAATTTTTTTTTGACAGCTGTGTTGGTACCCTTTTTTACAGTTGTTCCAACGGAAAAAGTAATGTGTTCCTCTATCACGGGTGATTTCTGAACAAACAAACAAATCTGACTAGCAAACTGTGCAGTATATAAAAACTGATAAGTATTTTGCTGTAGCTCTGTGCACACGTGGTAATCTTCAGAATTGTCAAAAACTAGTAAATATTACCTAAGATAGACTACTTACATATTGCACAATTGAACAGTCAGCCGATTACGCTTTTGCACAAACCAAATGAGGCAGATGCAAAAATAATTCTTACATAGAAACTGCTTTAATAATAAATGCCAACATAACTGTAAAAAATTGAAGTCCGAAGACGTATCTTAAAGGCGTGGTCTACCACAATTTTCATCACCATTTTTTAAAATTTTTTATTTGTTCGATATTTTTTTTCTTATTTTAGACACAAAATGTGACTAAATTTGGCTGTAATTAAATTTTTTTATCTCTCATAATTTTCGATTAATGGCTTGTTAAAGTCATATTTTGCATGTTTCCGTTTTAAGGACTACACTAAAACGAACTGATTTACCAAACTAAAAAAAAAATCGCATTGGATAGAGACATTACAGGCTACAATGTCATGCTCATAAAAATAAAGAATAAAAATTATTTGTATTTAAAACAAAATTTTTAATTTCTAAAAATTTTATTTTCAGTTTCAGCATTTGTTTAAAAATACAAATATGTAGCTGAAGTGGTAACACAGTCAGAATGGATGGCAAATGTGTAAAATTTGACGAACTGCATTATTAAACGACAACTTACTAAGCGCATGAAAATTTGAGCGTTAGAATCGTAAATTTTGCAAATAAAAAAGTAACTTTATGGTTTTTAAATCGTGGATGTGTAAAAAAAAGGCTCATTACAAAGAACATACAGTGATGTATGGAATTACCTACTTCGCGTCCGCCTTGTAACTTTTCAGTTATCACAGATGTCCTCGGCCGCACCTGTGCAGTTTCGCAGATACATTTACGCCCTTGGGAACACCTCCTTATCTTTATACGCCAGACAGTGAATGCGATAACATTTATGTACACAATATCGTGTACGGTGACACACGCAGTTCACACAGACCACAGCAACCGGGTAACGCGAGAAAACTAATTTCAAAAATCAAATTAAACGCAGTGAAATCCATTGCGCTTAACCACGTGGAATAAAATTATAACCGAAACATGTTTTTAATAAAGTTAGCGGTAAAAACACGTGTAATTAGGAACAAAGCCTTTTTGGTGTTTCCAGCTATACGGTCCGCTGCTTGGCTAGTTTACTGATGCTAAATGAGAAAATGTAACATATTTCACAATATCTAAAAACTGAGTTCAATTATACGTAATCATTTACGCACAATCATTAATACGGTACTGTAATTTGGGTAAACTTTGTACCGGTCAGGGTAACTTTGTCCCACCAGCATAGTTTAAACTCAAACGAAGTATTTCAGAATTTAAAAATTCAACTGTGTTCTAGATGAATGAATTTGTTATTCTTGAAGTTTACATTGTGATTGAATACCACAATGCTACTACATAAAATAAAATGCCTGGTACAATGTTACCCCAAAATGGTACAATGTTACTCCAAAATGGAACAAAGTTACCCCCAAATGTCTGTAGGGTTTGCCGCACATAAGATGATCACACTTTATTTAAACAGCCTTGCTGCGAGTAACTGCATTTTTAACCACGACGAAAAGAAGGGGTGTTAAAAGTTTGACTTCTGTGTCTGTGGCTTCGTAGTTCCCAAATTGGATGGACCGATTTCATTGCGTTTTTAAATAGAAACTAGCTCCACCGGGAAAGTTATCAGCTATATTTAATAAAAATCTGTCCACCTGTTTAATAGTTATGATTTATTATCCGAATTGTGATATTTCATTGATAAAAATGCAACATCGGTTTAATTTGAAATTTACAGTAACTGAAGGAGTAATAAAGTTTTATTAAAACCGCAAAGGAAATTTAAATTAAACATAAGAAACTCGACACATACAACGATCCTTTTAAAAAGTAACAATAGTTTCAAATTATTGTTGGCCCTTAAATGCATCGGGAGACCCCTAAGTAAACTCAATAAGCAGTTAAAATAGTGAATTTGAATCAGAATAGAACAAAACAAAACTAAATCCACAAAAAACGTAATAAACCAAAAAATTGAAACTAAGCGTAGTTTTTTATTTGAGCCTATCTTTTGGATTTATTACACATATGCAACAATATACGCTAGTTTTGTTATAGTTACTTAATTTGTTTCAGAGCTGTCCCCCGACCATTCATGAGTCAACAATTATTCGAAACAATGATTTTTACTTTTAATGGGACCGTCTTATTCGACATTTTCAATTTTTAATTCAAGTTTTACGTAACTCAATAGCTATACAATGCGCAGACATTATCAAGAATTATTAATTATATTCTAAAAACTGTCAGAATAGCATTTTTTAAAATTTTATATGAAAGAAGGGAGTTGACATTTTCTATTATCGCAAAACACTGGCTAGAATTAAAATGTCTACATTTGAAAATATGAGAAACAAGGTCCGTGTTGTTATAGAAAAACACATTTCTGCTATTGATACTTCAGAAACACCATGGACGTAATTTTTTACAAAAGCTGCTTTGTCATAATAATTACTATGGTAGCACGAATGGAAAATAGCAGTAATTTTATATAAAAAATAAGTAAAATAATATATATATATATATATATATATATATATATATATATTTGCAGAAATTTGTTTAAGAGTGCGTAGTAGATCAATAAACGCTGAAAACATCAATTGATTTCTACGCTTTTTCGAAGCCAATATGGCTACAATACTGAATGACAATCCTAGGTAATGGTATTTGCCAACTTTATGAGTAAATATTTATTTAGAATTACTAATTCGTTACGCGTGATCTCCTGCGCCGCAGTTAAATGTACGAGGTTCCGACGTCAGAGATTGTGCCTCAGAAGTTCGTAACACTGGAAACAATTTTGTTTAAAACGTTCGTTAATACTATTGTCTAGGATTGCCATTGTTTAATTTTCACAAATTGGCTTCAAGAAACCTACAGTTATAGATTAATGCTTTTAGCGTTGAATTTATGTACCACGCCCTCTTCAGTCAATATTTATTTACTGAAATGGGCATTAATACAGTTCGGTGCAAATTACTCGAAATGTATGCATTCTTTTCGCGTACAAAGATAACACGTGTTACGAGGGAGAAACAACAAGGTATTCTCGCAAAATGTAATTTTTTAGGCAACCACAGCAGAAATTTACAATAATTTTCGACTTTCGTACAATTTACGATTTAATTGTTTTTTGGAAATACGTGAAGAAGAATGTGTATATATATATATATATATATATATATATATATATATATATATATATATATATATATATATATATATATATATATATATATACACATAGTACATACACACGACTGTAACGCATACGTTCCTGTACCATTCATCTGACTGTGATGAAACTGTGGTGGGTTGGTATGCGTGTGCCCGCGAAGGTTTCTGGCAAAGAAATCTACAAAATGGTCGGGGGAGGGGCGAAACAAGGCATGGGGCAGAACTGGGTACCCTAAAATATAGTGAAAATATTTTCGTGTTAAAAATGTTTCTAAAACGGCCACTTATGACCCTTAACATCATTTAGCACAATTAAAAATTATTATTACTTTTTCAGTAAATTAAACATATGTATTACCGTAATTTATTAAATTGGAATTTACTGTCAGTGTAATGTCTAACAGTTTTCGTCAGGACCTATTCTCCTCGAAAGGTTTACCCTATTTTAAAAATATTTGGAAAACATTCGTTAAAAAATATTGAAAATATAAATACATTTATTACGTATTAGTAAGATAATTGAGAGAGCTTGGACTGAACTTTTGCAAGATACATAATTGAAAACTACGATTATTCCCTACTTGAACACCCTTAACCGACTACGGGAGTGGCGAATGACTTGCCGTGAATCGTACGCTTTCTGTTTTTGAAATTCATCTTCCACGGGACTATTACTACGGCATTGGTATCTGAATAGCGTGGTGACATAAGTCATTAATGACAAGTGGGAGGTAGTAATGCGTGTTTGTCCCTTACTTGAGCACATCCAATAGTGTGCTAGTTTATAGACAGCGAAATAGTAAAGCCCAAGATATGAAACTAAGAAATAATTATATTGGTGAGGCACACTATTTTAAAGCAGCAGCGTACTAATCTAGGTGTTTCGATGAGTCTTGGCTCTACGTTCCCTGTACAGTTCCTGCGCTGTGAGGTGTCCATGTGAAGGAAGCTGTGAGCTTACACAAATCATAAAGGTGTCCCCCCTTTTCTTACCATCACTTTTGACGTTATCTTGCGCCGCCACTGAGACCTTGGTTCCATATTTATTAAGCAGTTTTTCAGTCATGTCTGTGTAATTTTCTCTTACACATTCAAGTGACATCGCTAGATAAGTTCGGCTGTTGCATATACTGTATAAAAGATGCTAACCCAAGACGCAATAAATATGAGATATTACCCGCATAGACACTCTGCACGTTTATAGAATATACGTTTTTTATTTTCGTGGGATATTAATACAGGAATTTTTGTGTGCAGGATTAATTAATTTCCTGCCATTCGCACGGCAGAGGAAATGGGTTCAAAATTTCTTCTTCCTCAGAAACACTGCTTGTTAAGACAGGGCCACCCAGGAGTTTCTTATAACGTGTCGGGACAGGAAAACAATAAGTTCTATACAGGGTGGCCAAGAATAAGTGTTACAAATTGATAGGGATGGTAGATGTGCATGTTTGGAACATATTTGATTAAGGAACCCATGTCCGGAAATGCATCCTTATACCTGCAATGGTGCACCAAAGTAACAGGGGTAGGCAGGCAACCTGGCGACAACAAGCCAGTGAAAACATATGTTGTGTTGTGTTATGTACTAC
>PNEQ01110750.1:0-36823 GCA_003012365.1 Medauroidea extradentata
CAGAATATTTAGGAATACAGAAGTGAAATAGCTGGTAGTTCGGCGAACTCAGTCACACACGCCAGCAAAATGGCGTTCCTGGCCAGCAACATGGCGGAAATACCTACCGCCAATAAGCGTAAGGCGGCTGCCCTGCTAGCCGGCAGCCAGGCCAATAGGAAACCTGCCGTAACATGCAGGAGCCAAACATACACGGGGCTGGTATCAACATATTCGGGCAGCCAATAAGCGGCGGAGTTCGCAATTATCAAACGAGCCGCCACGTCATTTCACGTCTGTATTACTATTTAGTCTGTGTCTCAACTGTTGTCTCAGCGTCCTCTAGGAGGTGTCAAATTAGTCACAATCCAAGTGCGAAAATTCCACGAACTTATAGTAAAATGAATTCCAGCTTGTCCCCAAAAGAAACCGCAAAATTTTCAGGTCCCTAGTGGTAAATAGGGACCGTGGTTCTTGGTGGAAAGACTTTGCACACGTTTGCTTCAGTGGCTAACGTGCGCACCTGCAGCTGTATTGCCAGCGTGTCTATGTGCAGAGGCGTAGGTATCTCGTTTGACTGTTGTTACAAAATGAATATTTTAGTCGTTTTACGCATTATTTAATGTGGTTGGAAGGCTGTAGCCAGAGGTAGGCACTTTATACTGAAACTACTTAAGCGGTTAAGTTAAGGGTGAGGGTTACAGTTAAATTTAATATGTTAATCTAATTACTGTGGTTTAACTATATATAGGTTAGTTTACAGTAGAATACTACAAAGTTATAGAGATCGCGGTGGCCGAGAGGTCAGACCTCTCGCCTCCCACCAAGGCGATCCGGGTTCGTTTCACGGCGGGGTCGGTCCCCGGATTTTCGCATGTGGGAATGGTACAGGACGATGCCGTTGGTCGTCGGGTTTTCTCGGGGATCTCCCGTTTCCTTCGCCCATTCATTCCGACGCTGCTCCACACTCACCTCATGTCATCCCTCACCAGTGCTAAAAGACCTCGATGTTAAGCGCTGACCAAAATATTTCACTCACTACAAAGTTATACTACATAATTTAGATAAGAGGGGAGCGTGTGTTTAGAAAGTAAAGTTAATACTGTACTCTATGATCGGTGACACTTTGGACACCTTAGATCTGATCGTAACATGATGTGCCGGAGGCTGATGACGAATGTGCTCGGCTATCGTCGGACGGCGGCACGTCGTGGGTCTCGACCCAGGACCATCCTGGCGAGCTGGTAACGACTGGAAAGCTTGAAGGAGACAGACCGCGATTCCCCCAATACTTAGCATTATATTACCACACTTCAGTGCATGTGGGGAGAATCGCTGAGGCCCTTGTCTTGTGCAACTACTGACCTGATTGCACTGTCGACGTCTCTAGTGCGTCCTCCAAGCGTGGCTCCTGGTAATCTAATCATGCTAATCATGCTAATCATGCTAATCATAGATAGGTTACTGCGACACCATACGTTGGTGATTTGCAGGCAGAACCTCAAGACGCTGGGATATTAACATACACAATCTCTGACCACAAAGCAGAGCTGCGTGTGTGCACTTGAGTGCGTAGTAGATAAATAAACGCTTAAAACATTAATTGTTTTCTACGCTTTTTTGAAAGCCAATATGGATAAAATACTCAATGACAATCCTAGATAATTGTATTTGCCAACTTTATGAGTAAATATTTATCCAGAATTATTAATTAGTTACGCGTGATCTCTTGCGCCGCAGTTAAATGCACGAGGTTCCGGCGTCAGAGATTGTGTCTCAGAAGTTTGTAACGCTGGAAACAATTTTGTTTAAAACTTAGGCTAAAACTATTGTCTAGGATTTATATTGTTAAATTTTCGCAGATTGGCTTCAAGAAACTTACAGTTATAGATTAACGCTTTTAGCGTTGAATTATGTACCACGTCCTCTTAAGGCACTGACACAAATTGGTTCAAAAGTCTTTTCGCGAAAACTTCCTGTCTCTGGCGTTTTAAACCTCTGTACGTGTAAATATTGTGTGACGTGGCCGTGTGAAGCTGTGGCAGGAGCAGTTCGTGACTCGCTGCTATCCATCAGGCCAGGCCAGACCGGCGTTAATTGAAAACTAATGTGGGCGGTCCGTGGGCCATCGTTGGACATCCTCACCTCCACGACGCCCGCCGTGAAGAACCACACGTCTCGGCACACTGTCGATAACACCTTTCATTACGTGCTGGTCCGCCCCCGCCTTCACGCCCCACCAGCTGCAGCTCTCAACTCTCCCACACCCACCTCCTTACCTGATTATCTTCCAGTTTCACTAATCCTCGAGCTTGACCTCTACACGGTGACGAGATACACACGTGAACTCTGACATATTGTCTATCTAGTATTTGCCAAATATAGGCAGGAACCTTAAAAGTTCGCGTTTCCTTGTGGGCACAAGGTAGGATTCAAACCACTGTAAATTTGTGCGGCTGGAGTAGTTAGTTCGTGACTCATGATAGCTCTTGGAGAATGCTGAGCCAATGACGAGGCAACTACACACAGGCCCAAACATGTAGTATTACTGTGTTGGTGAGATGACAATGTGTAGGGACAGGAATTTTTGGTGAAAAGATTTTTTCCCCACTTTGTTTCGTTGTCTTACGTGCTCACCTGCAGCTCAACTTCACGGCTATTGATGGGGACCCTGAAAAATTCGCGTTTTCTTTTAGGCATAAGCTATAATTCCACCAACTGTACATTGGTGTCACTTTCACAATTGGTCCTTGACTTATTTGACACCTCGTGTAAGTAGCTGAGCCAATAGTAATAATGTAACTAATGCAGGCCCATGTCACAGTGTCAGCGAGCAGCTAATGAACAGCTACTGTCTTCTAGAGTGCACATATAGTATTGGAGGCTAGCCTACATGTCAGTGAACCCGCGAATTTTTCCCGTCTCTAGCTATTGAGAGAGTGTTTTTGTGCAGAGTTGTTATTCATTTGACTGTGCCAGTCAGTACACGGAAAACTGCCACATGTCACGTCTGTGATTTGCGGGTTTAACCTTCACACGCTGGGTTTTACGGCATCCAATCACTGACCACAAAGCAGAGATGCAGGTGCGCACATAAGGCACTAAAACAAAGTAGTGCAAAAATATTTTCGCGAAATGTCCTGTCCCTACTCATGTGGAACTGTTGTCTGCTTGAACTCACGTATAGTCTTGAGGGTTGGCCTACAGGACGGTATACCAGCGAATTTTTCCGGTCTCCAAACATGTCTGTTCATGGTAAAGTCAGCACTTTTATGAGCGTCTTGTAAAAAGTATTAATTAAGAACTGTATGTTAATTTATCTTCAGCGACGACTTTAGAGTACGTGATAGACCTATCTACACAGCATGTTTATTACTTACATTTGTATGTTTATATTAGAAACTGGTGGAAACATAACTCATTTCTGGAAGTAAAGAAGTTACCGGGGCCTAAAAAGTGCCTATATTTTTGTTCGGTTTCAGTAAATTTTGCCAGTGCTCTGTGCACTTACTGTTAACATGTAAGTAACGTCAATCAGAATTCAAGACATCATTCACTTTACATACCTGCTGTTTAATTAGTTTTTCTTTATCATACTTTACTTTAGTGGTTTGAGTTACGGCCCTACGTACATCCTGAAATATAACTTAAAGAATTGAAATAGCAATGTACGAAAATAAGAGGGGACTTTTTAACATTCAAAGAAGAGAAGAGAAAAATAAATTGTAATTGGCTTCATAATTTCATTTTGAAACAGGAACTTTTTACGTACATTTCATCTAACATGTACGACATTCTTCTTCTCAGTATCATATTAAATGTACTGCAAAAATTTAAAAAGTAATAATATAGCCTACTGAAGGCCCGAAGATAATGTTTTTAACAATCGTGCTGTATTATTTTAAATTATACAAGGATATTTTCAACGGTGTGTTGTTTTTGTAGATAAACATATTGTAAATAATTTTAGATGTTTAGCGAACAAAAGAATAAACATGACGTGCACGCTAGAACACCGTTAATGCACCAGGTACATTGTTTTCGGAAAGATTCATCTTTAAAAGGAGAAGTACCGACAACTACTGTCTTTAGTATTGATTGTACATTTTATTTCCGTATCTGTAAGTTTTTAGGCGGAGCGAATTTCTGTTCAAATGTTCCCATTCCGCTTCCTCTACATTGCCTACTATCAGCGAGTATAAAGTAGCATGCATCCGGGTTACTTATTAACTAGAGAGATAACTTTGTACCACTCAAAACGCTTGCTTTGGTACCGTTTAGTGAACAATTGATAATCCTCATCTGCATATATTTTAAATACTCAAAACGTCATCAAATGACGCCAAAAACAAATGTTTTGAACAGTATACAGCTATCCTTGCTGTTACAATGTAACCGCAATTTGAGTAGTTTTGGAGGTGCTGTTTACAAAATAAATCGCGAAAGTACGCAAAAATCTACAAAATTTTATTTCGTATCTTATATAATACACAAATTCATCGTTTTATAACTATTTTTAAGGTATTTCAAAACACAAATCTCTTACTGTTATAAAATCTCGTCACCGAAAATTAAGTATGAAGTGACGCACCACATTGTAGTCCACGGATAACCGTTCAGAACCACTCAGAAGTTAATTTATTTTGTTAATTAAATTGGCATTAAGCCTACTTCTCAATAATATACATAAACAGATTGCGTTGCAGGTTCTTACGAATGCGCGCGCGCCAAATATTTGCACAACCTCTTGAAATGACTTCCCGGTAACTTTCCTGTTTGTTTGAGGTAGTTAATTAATTAACCGTCGTAAAGGATACTTATTGACACAACTCCAATTTAGATAAATAAGAATGAAAATCGTGACGCGTGCAAATTACCAGAGTTAATTTCTAATAAAGACTTTAATGAATGCGCTATTGAACTAACATTTAACGTTTCCAGTCGCTGTGATTCATTGAGTAAGGAAATGGCTTCCACTAAATTAATTAACGAACTGTTCCCGTCTGGAAGGTAGAGAAGAGTATTTACTAGTACGTACTATCTCAGGTCAATAAACAGCTGCTGCTGATAACATCAGGCAAATACTTCCTTGTTCATTAGTCCCATGGCGTAAGCGACTGAAAACAACTCGTTCGCTGAAATACGTTCCGAAATGGTTGCGACAGAAAGATCGGGAAACGTAATATGAGTTCTGTAGAAACTGTGCTTATTTGTGTGTAACTATTTAACAAGTCCGTATCTTGTACATTGCCCATGCTTGCTAAGGAATGTGTTTTTTCACAGTGGCTGGAGAAGATAAATGTGGCATAACAAAAACAAATTATTCCACCCATGTAAAGTGGTTTGCGTGCTCCGCCGTTTTTATTTGTTAATTGGTTTTGTGCACGTTGATTTGTTTTTTGTGAATTCCTACCGACTGTTTCTTCTCGCAACTTGTATTTTTTTCCGGGAAGGACAGCAGGCAATTTTGTACGTCGAACTGGTTTGTGAACTGGTTAAGTTTAAAACGATGTGTATGTATGTGTATGAAAGACCTCGTTTGATATCAATTTTGTTTGTTAGACTCCTCCGCTTACGTTGATATTGTTAAAGCAATGTATTTGTTTGTTTGTTGTAATCTTGTGTGAATGTGCATATCTAAAACTAATCGACGAGTCTTTAGAAACATAGAAACAGCACCATTACAAGTAAATTATTACGGCTGGGTTGTATTTTCTCCTCTCACCCATGCTTCTCTTCCAAGGGGTTAGTTTGTGTTAAGAGAGTCTTCTTAGGCGCGGTAGTTTTGCTTCTGACTATTTAAGAAAGTGTAGACGGATACAACACACCATTATCTTAAATATTACGTCATACAAAGATAGTAGTCACTATATACTGAATATCTCATAGAGATAAGTTACCGACGAGAATACTGCACTACAGTTCACTGACTTTTGCTTAAGGCCTCGCTCTCTAGTTTAGCAGTGATTTCGAAAATATTTTTTTGTAACGCAAATTAATACACACATCAAAAATTCCTTTGGCAGTTTTAACACTTATATATCAAAGTTTGTATATTAATTTTTCTGTTGCAATACATTAAACTTATTTTTAGATTTTTGCCCCCGAAATAGTACACATTTGTTGTGAAAATAAGCCAAAATGAAGCGAAATAATTTTTTGCTCGCAAACGGTACATTGTTAAAAAAAAAAAAAAAAAACACTCTGGCAAAATTGTGCACCGTATGACTGTACACTGTCTCAAATTTTTTCAAAGCATTTGGTTAAACAATATTTGAGTTATTTGCAATTGTTTGAAATAAACGAGAGATCATGGCCTTAAGGCTCGGTTCCAGTCGCCATATTGCAATTTATTATTTTTTTACTATTTTGGAATTATGATAATAAAATGTGAAATGTATGATTATACCGCTAATTCTATTTACTTTGCGCTACAGTACAAGCATAGTTATTGAAGTAGTAATGTATAGTTAGGTCGCAATCAGTCTGGCAAATTATGAATGTAAAAAGATTTGCCGCACAGATTGCGGCGTAATAATATGTTAATAGCTAAATCGCTATGTCTGTGCTATATCGCAATGTGAGTAGAATTTGCGGTATAGTCGCATATTTAACATTTTCCTTATCAGAATTTTAAAAAAGCAAAAAATAATAAATTTCAATATGGCGACTGAAACCGAGCCTTAAAGGCTAGGATGAGGCGTGATGTGTTATCCTTAGCTCTACGCAATGGGTCCTTTCTCACAAATGTCACTGACAACATATGCATAATCTGCATGCACTCTAAAAAATTTTTGTAAAATTTACAAGAATTTTCTTTGTACTTTAACAAATCCTTTAAAAGTATAAAGATATTCCTTTTAAATCATTAGTTTATTAAGTCTCAAAGGTAAACTTTGCAATACTTCAAAGGAATTCTTTGTACCTATACCGACAGTTCCTGCACTGTAAATTATTTTGTTAAATATGACAAGGCACTTCTTCGTAGTTGTACAACTTTAGTAACCGTTCAGAAAAATTGTCCTTGTAAAATTATTAGTTTATAATGTTAAAAGGATTTTGTTTGCAAAAAAAAAAAAACTTAGAAAAAATGTGTAGCCTACGAAAATTGTGAGTTCGCCGGAAATTATTTATGCAAAGATCACAACCTCTGAAAAGTATTTTTCTTTTTAATAAAGTGAATGTTTATATTAATTGTATGTTTTAAAAGCGATAATTACTGAACTGTACATTGAATGTATACAAGTAAATAAAGAATAATCGCTACAGAAGTCACAGTGGTCTAGTGCGGTCCCGGGTTCGATTCCCGGTTGGGGAGGTGACATTTGCAGTCACTTCCTCGGGTTCAGGACTGGGTGTTTGTGTTCGTCTTGTCTGTCAGCCACACGCCAACGTCCACTTACGTCACTTACACGAAGCAAAAAGTCACTGGGGATTATATGACATAGACTCACTTACAGGGGGGAATGTTTGGTGCAGTGGCGAGGCGATAGCCTTGCCATTGTGTCAAGTATTAAATAATAAAAATTTAAAAAATGGCTAGGGTTTCTGCCTGTCAATCATAAGGTCGTGGGTTCGAATCCCAGCAACTTCGAAACATTTTTCAAGTTACTAAATAGTGCCTCAGAATCTCGATAACACATACATAGTTAATAAGAAAATGTAGTATTTCTGTCAAATGGAGTGCTAGTAGATTACAGAAACTTAAATTTTTTTGCGGAAAACGGATTTTCCTTTATTTTACGGAGGGTTCCGTTATCAAGAAAAACTGAGTGTCCGTTACTTTACGAAGATTTCTGGATAATTTTTTGCCAGTACTTTTCCGTAATTTCACGGAAATTTTTTCTAACCGTGAAGGAATAGACGGGGCTTGAGTATGCATAGGATATTTGATTCTAACATGCAGGTAATTGAATTCGCGAAATTTCCCTATCTTTAGCTATCGTTTATTTGTAGAATTTTTCTCTCTACAACATGCCCAGTTAGAACTGCATAATGTGTGTGATTCGTCCCAAAACTGTTCACACGTGCCACGGTTAATATAATGCAGTTTATTGGAGACTATTTTAAACATTTTTGTGATTTTCCAGTGTCTCTAACTATAGGAAAGTATTAATGAACACAGTTAGAATTGAAGTCATACAAAATGTAGTGTAGGTTATTCAGTATTTGTCACTTAAAAGTAATGTAAGGGAGTTTCAAGTTCAGTTCGCGACCGCAGCGAACGCAGACCGTGAAAAAAGCGAGGAGCAAGCCATAAATAGGCGATGTTAAGAGCCGTTACCTATTGAGAACATTTACTCTTCTTCCTTGTACTTGCATTCACCTTAAAGATAGTCCATACCTGCTTCCATATATTCCCTAGCGGCACGCTGTGTCGGCATTCTCTAGCTGTCAACCATCCAAGCGCACGAAGCTACCTTACTACAATATCAGACCACCAGGCTGATGACGTAGAATTTGTTCTCTATAAGTGCTGCGGCGGTAGCTATTTTATATCTGTTATACACTCTAAATCTGAATTAGTGAATATTCACAGATTCACGACGTTGGATGGAGCAGTTACAACAAACTGAATCAGTGAGAAACCACTGTGAAATCGGTGATTATTCACTGATTCCGATAAAGAGTGACAACATTTCACAAGTTAATTGGTGAATTTCCACAGATTTCCCATTAATTTTTCACTGATTCACTTGTGAGATGTTGGCACACTTAAAGGAAATCAGTGAATATTCACTAATTAAGATTTAGAGTGTACGTATCGTATAACTAAACGAAACACTTTTAGCAAAAAAATTCTTCCTTTTATATTCATAATTTTCCTTTTACTTTCATGTGGATTTATTTTAGAATAATTTGAAGTTTCATGCAAGTAGCCCTTTCTTGGACTCGAACAAGCGACGTGCATCCATTCAGACGACCATCGTAGTATCGTGGCTTGTAGAATTTAAAATTACTCGCCGATACTACTTAAATAATATAATTTTATGTCTAACATACCTATCATCGTATGATTCTGAGGCTCAAATAATGATACTAAATATAAAGTTCACTGTTAAAAATTTCCGTGAATTTGCGGACAGTCTTACGGAAACGTCTGTTTAATTAACGGAAACATTATTTTGTAACACAGCTATGCATAATTATGTTTCATTAATTAAACATATGTCAAACTGCGAGAAGAAACTAAATAAATAACAGAACGCATTATTGCGCCTGCATCCTAAAGACGTCACATAAATATGCGAGTTTCCATAAGTGGAGCTAGTTGCCTTCCGTAAATTAACGGACACTTCTGGAGAATATTTTACCAGCACTTCTCCGTAAAACAACGTAAATAAATTTTAACAGTACCAACTTATGTTAGTGACAGTTTTTAGCAACTGTTATTTAGTATTTCTTAGTAACATACTAAAAATTCCACTGGCATTCGGTACTACATGAAATACTCTTATGTACACCGTTATTAATTTTAACGGAAATATAGCGTTAATAAACGGAAATAGTGTCAGTAAAAGTAAAATACGGAAATGTCTACAGTAAATATACACTACGGAATCATACGTAATATGTCCATAAGTCTGCTGCGGACACTTACACGGGAAAAATCGAAAATGTACCTATGGGTTAGAAAGCCGTAAATATCACGGATAGATTTTAATAACATCACCGGTAAATCTGCAAATCTGTAGAAATGCAATCGTAGCATTATAGACATGTAAGTATGGCTCAGTTCCGTGAGATGAAACTGTTTTACGGAAACTTCTGTTGGATTAAGAACTAAGTTTCTGTGAATTCACGGAGGTATCCGGAGAAATTTTTACCTGAAATTCCGTAAATCGACGGAGAAAATTTTTACAGTGTTCTTAAATTTAAGTGAACGTGTGTACAATACATACAGACCTGCAAAATTCGCGTTATTTTCTTGTTACAGACTAAACTCCAAGCTGTTATATGTTCGTATGACCCGAGTGTTCCTCTTGGGCGAGAACGTTTCTCTATCCTCACTTCCCGTCTTTGAAGACACTTTCCCTACTCCGCTGTCGGACCAAGGCCAGTGACTCTTTGTCGTAAGCCATGATTCGTTGCAGTACATATTCTGATTATTTACCGAGACTACTAACTTAATTAGAAGACCATAAGAACTGAAATCATTCTACATAACTCTTCGACAAGTATTTAACATCAGTACTGCCACGTTTATCTTCCAACTTATCCGGCGCATAAACAAATTAATGCTAGACACATACATGAATAATTTTTGCAATGAGAGTAAATGGCAAGCAAAACAAGTTTTCTGCATGTATGCTGTTGTACGTGGAACGTTGGCGTACGTCCAGAATAATTGTTCGGTTTGTTTTACATATATTTGAGTACCAATATTCGAGACCATGCTAACTCCAAAATACATGAAAGAATAATAAAAGTAATGGGCCTATCTTTTCCGACTGCATTTATATCTATCTCGAATATATTACTAATTAAAATACAATATTTTTTCTCCAGTTAGTGTTATATTTCAGACAGAAATAAATGCACACAGTAAAGAAATTATATATATATATATATATATATATATATATATATATATATATATATATATATATATTGCTAATTCTTAAATTTTGGAGTTAGAATGGTTTAGAATTCAGGTTCCCATTTACTTTGTAATTGTTACAAGATGAACCTTCGTAGTTAAAAAAAAATAGCACAACGCCGATTTTACGAAATTTAGATTTAGTGATAGTATTTTAGGGAACCGTGACTTTTCGTTAAATTATGGTTCTGCGTGTATAGAAAATAGTATTTGCAATTATTTTCTTTATAAAAGTGATGTTTTTAGAGCGCATCCTACCATTTTGTTGACTCCCCTCCATGTCTTCATACCTCATCAATCAGTCTTCGAGTCGGTTAGGTTAAGGGCGTTTCACTCGCACCTGTCCTACGTTCTCCCTTTGCCATATCCCTAGTGACAGATGAGCCGGGGAGCACAGTATGGTGAAGTAGCGGAGGGAAATATCGCCCAGTAAGTGCAGTTAAAGTACCAGTTACTAGAACATGTACTCGACTGTCAGATACAGCCTTTAGTAGAATTGACGCCAGGATCGTCAGGCGTTTAGTTTCCTTAGATATTTCGCACTGCGAGAGCGCAGGTTGTACGAAGAATCTGAATCACGTGTCTTCTACGTTTTCACACGGCTATGAGTTATTAGGCTACGTCGTGTGGAACCAGTTACCGGGTCTGAAATATATTTTCTTCTCTGGTTCACTTCAGGGAATGAGGGTTTTTTTATTTTCATAATTTACGAGACGCATTATTTTAAAAGACGATAAAGGTTTGGAAGTTTCATAATTTAGTTCAATGATGTGAGGAGGCCTGCTGCTCTGAGAAATAGATACTTGTAAAATGTTATTTGTAATACTACATTCTAAATCTGAATTAGTGAATATTCACTGATTAACTTGGGAGTTGTTGGCACTCTTGAAGGAAATCAGTGAATATCCTCAAATTAAGCAGTGACTACTTTCACTGATTCAAATTGTTGAAACTGCTCTATATATCAGCGTGAATCAGTGAATATTCACTAATTCAGATTTAGAATGTACGTTTAGAGGCAGGAAGCTTTCGCGAAGATATTTCTGCGCTATTTTGTTTGTGCCTTACGTGTGCACCTATAGTTCTGCATCGTGGTTAGTGACTGGATGTTTAGACGTCAAGCATATTGCGGTTCTACCCACAAGTTACAGGCGTGTAGTGTCGCAGTTAACCCTGTACTTATTGGCACAGTCAAGTGAGAGATGACTGCGCAAACACACACAGACGACGACTAATAAGTAATATAGCAGATATGCACGTAAGGCATTGTAACAAAGTGAATGTTAAAAACGTCTACTGTGAGACCTATGCAATGACACTGCAGCATATAAGGAACCGTTCTGGCAAAATAAGTTACATGTCCCGAAATAAATAATTATTTTGTTTATGTTCACTGTCTCTTACAGGTTAAACTACTCGGTTATGTTAATCAATTAATTCGTTCCTTCACAGTTGGCGAAGTTAAGTAAAAATTAGAGGTCGCTCTTGACACGGGGGTAGCATAAGGTCTGTCTGAGTGAGGTCGAGGGGTACGAAGCCAAGAGAGGGGAGAGGTACCACCAAATTTTTTCCGCCGCCATACTGCTTTAACCTCAAAAGTACACATCAGACTGGTATTATTTATGGTAAATTAATGTATTATGTTCTTTAATTGATGTTTTAGGTTGCAAACTCTATATTGTAGCCCTGTTTACACACATCCTAACTAATATTTCCTCAATTTTTTAATTAGTCAGCCATATTGATACCAGCCATGTCAAGCGTTTGTTTGGTTCCAATTCTCGGTGACATGCTCCATATGGACCCTTCTAACATCTTTGGCTCTTAAGGCGGACGCCTGGCCGGTGATCGAAGTGCGTGCATTGTATTCGAGTCACATTTTTGTTCTCAGAGACCAGTAAACGTGCGTCTACAAGATAAAACACTTCAGACTACTTGTTAATGTGACTTTCAAGATACCACACACATTAGAAGCATTATATTAAGACCTTAAAACTTGGTCAAAAATCGACTGTTTCCCGCGATTGTCTCTCAAGATATATGTAACGGATTTGTTCGAAATTGAGGTTACAAGTTACATTGGACTTTGCTACAGTGACGCGTTCAATAAAATAATAGGGTCACCGCTTAGAAACATTACGACGGGAACATTGCACGCGCGTTTACGACTTTGGCCGTAGAGGTGATATCACAGTACATGTGCCGGCTGGCGTCGCTCGTAGCACCTCATCGATTTTCGCCTCACACACACAAACATACACTTCATCAAGCGGCCGCCTTAAGGCATTGAACCTGATTACACAATATGCGTAGCTGTTTATCTAACGCTACGAGACCTGTATAAATTGTAAAAATAATATTACAAATTATGCTCACGTATGTGAAAGGGATGTTTATAATTGTATCACAGTTTTTTTCTTAAACTAAATATTGGTTCAAATTAAAAATTAGTTACCATTATCAAGTCTTCGCAATATATAAGTCGTATTTCCGCTATTAATGCTTTAGAAAAGTCACTTTGCAAGAAAAACATTTTTTATTTTTTCCAGGTTAATCCAACATAATAATTTATATACTTGTATGTGATGAATAATTACAGTACTGTTGTATAACGTAATTTTAGAGAGCATAATATTTACACATCTGTTATAACAAAAGTATTAGTGGTGGAAACATAATAGGCTACATTAAATACATAAAGAAATTGTCGTAACAATATTACTCATACTTTTTAACATACATATATGCAAAGAAATTGTTGCAACGGAGCAGCTCGAAAAACGTTCTCTCGCGTAGTGTTATTCCTGACGCATTCATTACACAACACACTTTTATAGTTACACACACTTATACTTACACGTAACTATTCTGGACTGTAAAGAGCAATGTAATAGTGATTCAACACAGTAGCGGCCGTGAGTTCTTCATCATCTGCTGCCACGGAGAGGTAATTTTTACGCTCTCTGACTGGCGTATGAACCGGTTCTGCTGTTCTGACTGATGTGTTACTGGCCAAGAGTTTTTCATGGCGTGCAGTGTTGCCAGACGTACCATAATTATGGTATTTGTGCCATATTTTGTCCCTTGGTACCAGGTACAAGAGTTTTCTTCCTGGTGCGCAAACATATCAGCATTTAGATTGCCACAGAAATATTTTCAAATTTGACTAAGCACTGAAAATAATTTATATAATCTACGTAGTTTACGCTATATATTAAAACAAGTTTTTATTGCAAACCCGTAAAATAATTTTAAACTTTGGCCAGGGTTGCAGCCGCCGTTTATCAGTACCTGGAAAGACCAAGAATGTAGACTGATAATAATCTAGCGAGGATTTCGGTCCTCCCATTGGTACTAAATTTGAGTGTTTTCACACATTTAAATTCGGATAAAGAAAACAACCTTTGAACCATTAAAACTTTACTAAAAGTTCACAGTTAATCACAAATAATAAAGACATAACCATAAAGTTATAGGGTTAAAGGAAAATGATTATCAGTACCTGAAAATGAGTAGCTCTTTATTTAATTTGGTACCAGCTATGATTGTAACGTGCATCAATGATAAAAAAAAAGGCAAAAAACAGGCCGTAATATTTATTTATATTACTGTACGATGATTTTATGAAGAATGCCAAATGTATGGTCTGACTGGTACCAGAATATTAACTCCACCATCTGGCAACACAGTGTTTCAGATGAGTTGTGGTCGAGGAGGACTGCGAGCATGATACGATTTCGCGAAGAGTCTGTCCCATGTTTTCTTTTTCTTCTTCAGACGAGGAAGTACCCCATCTCGCCTGGAGGGCTGGCAACCAGCGAGCAATTGTCAGGGCGACTTAGAGCATCTTGTGATAGGATAGAGGGGCGAGGGGAAACATTCCGGCACGCGTGGCTGCTATGATCCACACCCTGGAGAGGGGAGAGAGGGTGGAGTCTGCGGCTGGACCGGTTCCCGCTGGACGAGAGCTGCTGGGTCCGACCACGTACCCCCCGGAGCGCGTCATGCCTATGACGGACGTGCGTCGCCCGCTGTCATCACGTCGCCCGCCAGGACAAATCACCACCTCACGCTTGACCTCGCCCCTATCCCTTCAGGTCTATGACACATCCACTGGACGTCATTTTCCTCGTTTGATACGCCGAGACAGGAGAGCGATAAGGTTCACATTGCCACGCTCGACGATAACCGCATCGCCTCTATCCTCGAAATGTTTAAATGGCGTGCAGATTTTCCGTACTAGAATTTTTCTTAAGAGTGTGTCGTAGATAAATAAACGCTGAAGACAAAAATTTATTTCTTCGCTTTTTTTCGAAGCCAATATGGATAAAATACTCAATGACAATCCTAGATAATGGTATTTGCCAACTTTATGAGTAAAGTTTATCCAGAATTACTAATTCGTTACGCGTGATCTCTTGCACCGCAGTTAAATGCACGAGGTTCCGGCGTCAGAGATTGTGCCTCAGAAGTTCGTAGTACTGGAAACAATTATGTTTAAAACTTTGGCTAAAACTGTTGTCTAGGATCGTTACTGTTAAATTTCTATATGTCGCATCGATTACACGTAGATTCATGTCTGCACTGCTAGGTAGGTAAGTGACTGTAATACGATGGTCAGAACAGTACAAGTGGAACCCTGAAGTTTTCGCGAAAATATTCCTGCACCACTTTGCTTCAATGCCTTACGTGCACATCCTTAGCTGTGCTTCATAGCTATTGGCAATATGTCTATGTGAGAAACCGCATCTCATTTGACTGTGGCAATCATCTCTCTGTGGTTGACGTATAGGACTCCTCAGACGCTGGGTATAAAATATCCGATCACTGACCACGGTGCAGAGCTGCAGGTGTAGACGTAAGGCATTGAAACTTCCTATCCCTGTAAGACACGTAAGATATCTATGAAGCGCAAGAGAGGCCTTACTCCGTACTATGTTGCCACGTTGTGAACGTAAAATGTCATCGTTAGGGTCACAAAATTTTCGCGAAAAGAATTTTGCCCCATTTTGTTTCAGTGCCTTACGTGCACATCTACAGTTCTGATTCATAGTCCATGATTGGATATTTTAACTCCCAGGAGCCTTGGTATTCCACCGGCAAATCACAGACGATGTGGTGTTGCAGGAACTTTATTGTAATTGACTCAGTTAAATGAGATGCGGTTTTTCACATAGACATACTGCCAATAACTATGAAGCAAAGCTGCGGATGTGCACGTAAGGCACTGAAACAAACTGGGGTAAAATTCTTTCAGCAAAATGTTCACGGTCCTAGACATCGTACAACATCTTGCCACAAACATTTTCATTTCCGATTCAGCCGAGGATTTACGGAGTGTGGATATAATACGGATATTTATGGACACCGTGTATGATTGCATCGAACGTTTCCTGCAGTGTTCCTCGAAGGAAGGACTCACACGAGACGCCAAGTAGACGCGACATGTACTGTCCTAGTGCTGGAATGTTGTCACGGCGGCTAGAGGAAGCAAGGCAGTGTTGTGATAGGTTGGGACAGACTCGTCGCTATCTTAAGACCTCGTAGGTACGTCAACACTCCACGTGTTCCAAGGAGGCCGGTCGTGTCGTCAAAGGACCCGCACCGCCTGTACATGTCAAAGCCCGCTACACTGGATTTATAGTTCATTTAAGGGAGAGTGTTAGACAATTTTATTGCACTTCCAGTTTTTGAGCCACAACGTTTATTCAAATTGAAGTATGGAAATATTCTCTTCGACAAAGCACAGAATATGATCTTGGTTTAACTGCTTGACATAAATAATGTAATATTCTGTTCATTTGTTATGAAGAATCATTGCAAGAGGTTTCTTGAAAGTTAATCTATAGTTCTCTTGTAATGGTTCTGCGTGACAAATTAATGCAGGATTACTTTATTGTTTATGCCAAGCTGTTTACCAAGAATATATCCCATGCTTTGTTGAACAAAAAATGTTGATAACACTACTTGAATAAATGTCGGGGCTCAAATACTGAACATACAATAACATTGTCTAACACTCCCCCTTAATATGGCGGCCTGTCCGAACTGCCGAACGACGTGCACAGCTGCGGTCGTTACTAAATTACACGAAAATTGTTCAACAACCATGAGTCATATCGGACGTTACATACATGTATACCCCTTTCTGGTTCATAACTATTCATTGAAGCATATTTTCTATCCGCCAAAAAATGAAGGAAATTGATGTTTTTGCAGTCCTGCTTAGGTATGAAAATTTTTGTTTATAATATTATGAAATGTTATAGACGTTTACAATACCCATCTTGACTTTAATATTGCGCCATAAATTGGTGAGTTCGCCACGGAATGTCTCATAGAGACGAGTTGACGAGAAGACTGCACTACAGTACAGCGACTTGCGCCTAGAGGCTAGGGTGAGGCGTGAGGTAGGTGCTGTGTCGTCCTTATAGATTCCGCTCTTGTAAGCCACGAACCGGAATCGTACAACAAAAATAGAGAAGCATGCGGTGGACTTTGATATGCACTTTCCGTAGATAAAATAGTAGGGTCGCAGCTTGAAGACCCATAGAAAAAAGCAGTGGCGAAGCGTAGACGTGTTCCAAGGCAAGCAATGTGTGATCTGACTATACACTTCGAGCATGTGGCAGATGTGTTGTTGAGACATTGGTGTATTACTGTAGAATTATTTCCTCGCTACTGGCTGTGCAGTGTACCTGATCCTACCAGTCAAATGGTTCCACAGACAACCGAGAGTTCTGTATAGTCTCAGCTAATCACCGCTTGCCCTAATACACCTCACGCTTCGCCACTGGAAAGCCAACGATCGTTTTCGCGCCCCGCGCACAGAGGCGTAACTGTTGTTGACGCATGAACCGGTATAGACTATATCACTTCCCTGTTTCCATACCTAAACGCAGCATTTAGCCCCTGATGCATAGGCCTCTCAAGTATTACATGCTACAAGGCAAGTCATCTGTCCAGTATGCCCGGCTGATATCCTTGAGCCAAACAGAACTTTAGGCTCGGCATCGCTCTTATAAATTTTCAGGAGAAAAATGTGAAATTTGCTACTATAATATTAATTCTATTTACCAATCGCTACAATAAAAGCATCGCAGTTAAACTTTTAACGTATATTTAAGCTGTAATTAGTCGAGCAATTTTATAATATTCTTAATTTGCTCCACTGATTACGACTTAAATATACGTTAAAAGTTTAACTGTGATGTTTTTATTGTAGCGCCAGATGAATACAATTGATATTATAGTAACAAATTTCACATTTTTCTTCTCAGAATTTCATAATAGCGAAAAATAATTTAATATGGCGACTGATGCCGAGCCTTTAGGCATGTCTGTATCAGTGCGTGTGCTTGTGTTCGTGTGGAATTTTATACGAGATAACAAATATGTACTTGATCCAACAAACGTTAGCTGGTTAAACATATAATGAAACGCCTCTAAATTGGTTTCGTCGAAATAAAAAAAAAATTTAATAATTTAAAATGCGAAATCTTTTTCTTGAATCAACAAAATCTGCCTGAAACCATGATATTCGATTTATCCGACTGCTATATGCATATCTGGCATTATACCCAATGATGCATGTATCATAAGTACAATTCATGATTCATGGAGAGAAAAGTTGAATGTTTGCTTGGCTTTAAAGTAATGTATTCATTTCCGACGCTTCTCTGTCGTTACTGGGGAGTCCTTATTTGACTTGGCCAATAGTACGCATTACGACTGAACGTCTGTGAACGACAACACTTGCCACACATTGACCAATCATACAAGCCGCAGGACGCTACACTTACTTGAATAATACGCTGGTAGAAAATTACTGTCGCGATTTTCTATTATCTCTAATCATAACATTTTTTTCTCAATATAGGTTAGTAGTGTGGCAAGCCAGTCTTCAAAAACTCTTGGAACATAAGTCTGTGTGGACAGATGTTATAAGGACGGACAGTGAAAAACTGCAAGAATATGTCGTTCCAGCATATTTTCCAAATCAATTAAGCGTCCTTCACCTTGTATGATTGGTAGAGCCATCATTTTATACCGAAAAGATTTTTGTAATATTTGGTTTCAATGCGTCATATGCACATCTGCAGCTCTACTACATCGTCTGTGATTGGATTATTTTACTCTGACTTTCCTCGCATATTACAGACACACGGAGCCACAATAATGTTATTCTGATTGGTGCAGTCAAATGGGAAACATGCCCTAGCAAAGACATGCTGCCAAATCAATATCCATGAAGCAAAGTTGGGCAAAAATCTTTTCGCGACAAAATCGTGGCCGTAATGATTGGACGGTATTTGTGTGGCATGATTTGATAAGAGACGAAACACAGATATTCATTAGAGGCGCAACAAAAACATATTTATCCCAGTAAAATGGGACCTCGCCAATAACTATAGGTTGTTCACTTTAAAATGAGCACTACCCAACACTTATATTATTATTATTTATTAATTGAGATTATGGAAGTAAATTTTTGAGAGTTGTGAAATATTAACAATAGGTTTTAGTTAAATGCAAGCTTTCTTATTTAATATAGTAAATATCGAGGCATAATGGCTCACAGAAAATTGTAAGCAGTGCTCAATTTACACTGAACAGGCTATAAATAATGTCGGATATCAGCCTGTTGCATTTAAGCCTGATCAGCAGTCAACTTTTCCCTCGATAAATCAGCCCCGTTATTATTAAACTCTGGATCAGAGTTTGTGAGTTCAATTGCCTGCATGGTAGAATCCAGTATCTTATGCATACTCAAGTCCTGCGTATTCGTTTAATGTCTGCTGTTCCGGTGAGTGATGGCAGCTGATGAACAAATGGTCGGGGCTTGAGTTTACACAGCACAGTGGATTCTATGCAAGTCATCGAACTCAAGGATTTTTTCCTTCGTGGATCAATAATAACGCGTAGCCTACCAAGAGTTTTGTTTTTTTGTTTCGTACATTTTAAATTAGTTTGTTATTGTTTACGTTCTACTAATTTATCGTGAAACTACACAAACTCCGTGATTACTTCCAGTACTTACTGAAGACGTTTATATCCACAGATTACATCTGCTCTCTGCGTGTGTGGATAGTAAGGTTACTGGATAATTGACCGAGTGCCCTACCAATTTTTTTGCAGTATTAATAGACGTTGGGACGAAAATTAAAACCGATCCTTAAAAAATAAGTTTGACTTAAACGTTAAACGAATTGTCACTGTTTTAAAACACATCTTAACTCAAAATATTGTTGAATAAAATTGTTTCTTCCCTTACAGTGGTAAATTCTCCAAACATAAATCTCAAGCACAACAAGATATAAATATGTAAATATCCCGAATTGTAGATGACACCTTACGCTATTGTTCACAACATCTTCATATAACTCCTTGACTTAAGAGCGCTGCCTACCTCGGAGCCCTGGCGGAGAAAGAATAGGGTTTTACATGTTAAATTATTTTCAATGGCACTCGGTCACCTTTTGTGATATTACTTCTGGACGAAAACAACTTTCTGCGCCGAGAAAAGGAGAATATTACTACGTAAACAAAATTGCAGAAAATAAATTATGAATAGCCATTTCCTCGTGTTTTTTGTGTGTAAAAATGTTTGTTTTTTGGTCACAATTTTCAGGGTATTGAAAAAAACTGCCTAAACGATCCATAGCAATGTACGCGGCACCGATACGAACAAAAAAGTCAGTGGTGGCTTATATGTAACGTCAACCGTTACTGAGCCAGGTGGAAAATAATTTAACCTGTAAAACCCTATGATTGTTCACGCCGTGGTTTCATGGTAGGCAGCGCCCTTAAAAATTTAACCTACAAAGCACTAGAATCCCGCTTGTCCAAGAACTGAACGAACTGGCAGGCTTCTGTGGTCAGAGGCTTATGTAAGCACTGTACTCCCAAACTTCGAACAAGAAATTTATGGCATTCCACTTTTTTTGTAAATCCGCATGAATATGCGAGTGGTTCTTGCTGAGGCTGTTGAGACATTGAAAGATTGTAAATTAAATAGAAGACTTAAATCTGAAATTCAGGTGTTTGCAGTTCCTGCCGTGATAGTAGTCGCGAACTGTGAGATTAATCACTGGACATGTCTTAGATTTATCATTTCGTCGGTCAATGATACGACATCTTTCATAAGTGGAAAAGAAAAAGCCGTTGCTGGATCCTCTTCTGAAGAATACTCACTGAAGGAAGGGTTAGCTGAGGCAAGCAAAATATACACAGCGAAATCAAAGAGTTTGTGTCAATTTATTTATTTATTCTTTGTTTCTTAATGCAGTTACTTTTCTTTTCTTGTTTGGCTGGCCAAAAGTGTAAAGTGCAGTAAAACCCCAGTTAAGGCTCCGTAACAGATGCATTATTGATTTTTTTTATTTTTCGTTTATTTATTATTATAAAAAAATAGAAGGTTGAAAACTGTTAGGGCAGAATGAATTCTATTTACCTTAAGCTAAAGTACAATCACATTAGTTGTTCGATTTTTAACTTATATTTAGGCAGCAATCAATACAACAAGTTAAGAGTATAAACAAACTTGCTGAGTTGATTGGGGCCTAACTAGACGTTAGAAGTTCAACTGTAATGCTTCTATTATAACACAAGGTACATCTAATTCCACAAATTATATATTTTTCTTCACAGAATTGAAAAAAGAAGAGAAAGACAAATAATCACATAATACCTTAATACAAACCCTGTTAATACAACGTTTCCATTAAAACAAAGTGGTTCTCTCCCCCTTCGGAATAAGTTAAATTGAATATTAATTTTAATGTTCACTAAAAGTTCGCATATAGATAGAAAATGTGATCTCAAAATCAATGTTTTAAAGAAGTAATGTTGGTGTTGAGAAAGTTTGCATTTTAGGACTAAATACACTCGAAATATATTTACAGATCTTGTTGAGTTTTGTTTATTCGTGCTAACTCAAACTTCATTATTAAAAACTGCACAAACGTATGTCCCTTCAGGTTTGTATAGATGATATTCGACTGTATTTGGCTAATCCAGTTAATATTAGTTTTGATCTACAGTTTGTTTCAGTGCCTTACGTGCACATCTGTAGCCGTGCTTCATAGTTATTGGCAGTATGTCTGTGCGAAGTGGCGTACCTTCGTGATTAATTACTTCTACTGCTTTCACGACAGTTATATTTCATTTCTTAACGAGAGCAAATATCGCTAAACTGTTCCAAAGTTTTGTTGAAATTAGTTTTTGCCTAGTCTAATTTTTTCTTGACAAGGAATTATATACATTTGGCTTATTAGCTCATTAACCGGAATTATCCTAATTACATAATTAGCTAAATACCTGTGTGTATTCTGACTTCAAAAAATTAGTCACCATAGTCCAGGCTGTTTTTTTTAAAACCAAACTGGAGAACAGTTTTTCAATATCTGCCCTCGTTTAGGATAGTTAAAGTTATTACCGCGGGAGCATAGGAAATTATGTGTTACGGCAAGACAGAAGAAGCAGATATTGGGAGATATAAAAAAAACACTGTGCAAACAATGTTAGTCTTTGTCATACCCATATGCACGAGAGAATAACTGTAAATTATGTTTTATTTTCTTTTTAATGTATCCTGATATATACGTCGAATCTCTTGGCTCAGTGGTTAGAGATTCTGGGTCTTGGGTTTAATTCCTGGCCGGGGAGGTGAATATTTACAGTAGCCTCTTTGGGTTGAGGACTGGGTGTTGTGTTGTTCCCTCATATACATACTGTGGAAGACAATGGCGAACCACCACACTATCACCTCGCCTAGTTGACCTCGGAGGACGTCATGGTTTACATCACCCAGAACCCTCCGTGGTTATAAACCTGCCTTCACGCAGAACACCTGCTATTATCATATCATATATAAATGTATTAAGGACCTCGCCTACCGCGCGCTTAAAATGTGTTGCAACGTATTCGTAAATACGTTTTTTTTAAGAACCTGTTCCACATATGCCCAATGTGACTATGTACGAAAAGAAAATACACTACAAACGATGACTGAAGAGTTGTTTCAAAGCATCACGCCGATTAGAAATATCATTTCCGAGCTCCTCAAAATGGCTTAAAACAGCTTTTTGAACCTATATATCTGAAAAACTACTTACGGGATTCGTGTGAAGCTTGTCTAGGAGCATGCAATATACTAAGCTTAAAATTTTCTACCAATAAAATGATGGGGTCACCGCTTAAAGTGTCAGTCAGGCGAGTGATCTACGATACCATTGCACGCCGTTTCAGTGTCTTGCGGTAGAAGTGATATCACACCAGATGAGCCGGTCAACATCGCCCTTGGCGCCGTGTCTCACTCACACAAACACACGGCCGGTAGGCGGGCGCCTTAAGGGCTTGTTCCCGAGTTTTTTTCAGGCTGGTGCCAATAACTCAAATATTTTTTAACCAAAAGTTTTGAAAAAAAATTTAGTCAATGCGCAATCACACGATGCACAATACTATGGACGCGTTTTTTTTTAAAATAATGTACCATTCGCCAGCAAAAAAATAATTTTCTTCATTTTTGCTTATTTTCACGACGAAAAACGTGGTACTTTGGGTAATGAAATCTAAAAAACCGTTCAGTATAGTTCTACAAAAAAATTCAGCTACAAATTATAACATATAAGTATCAAAACTGTGCAGCGAAATTTTGATATGAGTATTAGGTAGCAATAAAAAAAATATTTTCGAAATCACTGCAAAACTCCGTAACAAGGCCTTAAGAAGTGTATTGTAGCAGTAACTGTATTGTTTAGGTGGAGAAAACCCTCAGCACTAGGAACGAGTTTCCAATAAATACAACAATGTTTGAAAGAATTATCTTTAAATATTTTTGACGAGAATTAATTAATTTGGACAATTATTACACAACTAAACATTGGCATCAAGCTTGCTAAGCAGGGCTCTTAATGGCGTTGTCCATGCAAGAGCTCTGGTGCTATCGAGGGTAGGGACTTACGTATTAAGTTACGTCAAGTGTTACAAAATTGCATGCAGTTTTTTCGGGGAATAACCCTATCATCTACAGGAACAAACAATATTATCTATACATAGGTCCGAATACGCACAATTTCTGCAATACAGTTCACAGCACAATACGTACAGTGCATATCTCATGGGCAGGATATTATAACTGTATAATACCGTTGCAGCTATTATTGTCACCTATGTACCAGACGGGTCATATTTAATTGGACGGTAGGCATTGTCCTGTAACACAATCACAGCCTTTTTTGGGCATATTTTCATATAAATTTTTTTGTTCCTCTAAATGGGATAAATGTTTCCCCGAAATTTTGCAACAACCTGTGTAACATGCCGATTAGTATCATACTGTTTTAATATCTTTAAAACTTTGGGCAAGTAAGTATTTTTATCCTTAAACAACACTCGAAAATAGTTACTAATATGTTTTTTTACATTTATTTCTTTTAGTGATATTTTATTCATCTCAGCGCAGTGTTTTTTTTAATTCGTTCCCTGTAGAAATTCTTAACGCAAAGGTTTATTTTATTATTTTTGTTTTCAAAATAATTTATGACATTTGACTGAGCCCCGTCAAATATAATTCAACGTGTATTTCTCTATCCTTGCTCTCGCTGGGACTCCCAGGTTGGCAACCGGCAATATTTACACTTTATTTGGGAATATATTTTCTAAACCCAGAATGAACTAGCTATCGTAAAATTGTGTCATAGACGTCTTGAAAACAGATCGTTTTCTAACTTTCCAATAACAATAAATTACATAGTTAAAGCAAATTGTCGTCTTAAGGGCGCTGTCTACCCGCGCGTGAGAGGCTCAAAAGCGATGGAGCAGTAAGGTCGACCTTGAAGCGCGCAACAAATGCCGCGTCGCCTCAACGAGCCAAGCGCTGAACTAGCGTGCAAGCTTCCCGCTTAACAGTTTTTACTGTGGGACTTTCAGCAGCGACAACATTATCAATTTATCTTACGTGACGAAAGGGAAAGAGTCGCTCTACAGGTCTATGATATTCAGAATATCGTGAAAATGATTACTCTTACATAAAAATCAGCGTCAAAAGTCCCGATTCGGTCACTTTCACACTCGAAAAAATACTTGTTACGAACGATAACAGTTAATGGCAAAATTATAGCCCTGTACTAAGATCCTTAAATACTTTTCGTAGCCTAACCGCGTGACAACATGTTGAATGGTTTTCGAATGAATTCAGGATTCTTAAAGGTCTGCGCGCCTCTTCACGATTCTAATAGACGGCGCCCTTAAGGAATATTTAATCACGTGAATAGTTAATCGAGATTACATTTTTTTTTTTTTTTAATTTTAAAAAGGATATCTGTTAAAAACAGTCCTCAACGAATTTGTGTGACGGTTTTATAATATCTGCTGCCGTTTAGGTTTTAAAAATAATATTTGCTATAACAGTGCTAACAGTAGCCCATTACCGTACTAATATGAGAGCAGTCAGTGGAATAGCTACGTCTGTAAGATTATCTGTAGGGATACGGGATCTGGCTTATGGGCATTACTATGATTCACGACAGTTCATCTGATATTTCGTGATAGCCACTGCACTAGTAAACTTTATAATGAGCCAATATTTTAATCGTGAACCATTTTAGAGGATTCTCTCTCTCCCTCGCTGTCGCAGCCGGCAACGGACAAATGATTGCAATTACTTAAAAATTATTACAGCGGAAAAGTATAACTTGAAAGCAAAAGAACTAGGTCCACTTATTTAGTCTTGGCGGGATATTTTTTCCCCGTCGAAAGCGGTTTAACACAACCGTGGTCCTCGGGAAAAATATCCTGCCAAGACTAAAAAAGTGAACCCAGTTCTCTTTGCCAGGACCAATATACAGATGTGAATGACGCAGGGCGAAGAAAGGAGGAGGAAAATATTGTAATTAAAGGAAAAGAATTTGTTTTGTCTCGCCTGGGAAACTGAGGTAATAAAGTGTCGTAGAAAATATTAGGTTGAATGTATAAAATATGGTACGTGTTACATACAAAACCAACAAACCAAAAGTATATCCTATCCTGTGTTGTTGGAGTGGTTACAACATGATAATCAAAAGTAGAAGCAGCTAATTGTAAAACGTTTAGCTTGGCCTCTCGAATAACACAACAAGAAAACTGATAAGATTATAACTTAATTGCAAACGTGACCACTCGCTTTTAATGCAGCATCGTTTATTAAGCCTGAAAGTGTAGTTTGTAACACTTCGAATTATATATTTTTGCTGAAAATTTATTGGACGTAGAAGGTACTTTTGTAAGAGGTTCCTCTACAAATGTGAAGAATCCTTATTTCAAGATATTTGTTTTTGCATTGTTAGAACTGTACTGGAAATCCCGTTTAAGTAGACACGTATGACCTTTGACTTATTATTTATGAAATACTTTGTTGCACGGTTTTAGGAATCCCGTCCCGCTGACACATTCTATAATAACATTTTTGTTTACCAACGTACCTTTTTACTACTTATGATTAACATATTTTCCATTTGTCTTTCGCCTTAATAAATCCCTGGATGTCTTATAGCCTTATAACGTGTACCACCTGCCAATTTCTGAGTGACTTACGTAAAGACTTTTGTCCAGCAGTTATGGAGGTAACTCTTGTTCTTCGCCTTGGTACGGTAACAGCTGACAGTCTCCACAGTTAACTCGAGCAACTTATGTTCCCTTCTTGTTTGTTTGACTCTGAGTGAAGCCAGCCATATGTTCAGATAGCGTGCACATTATTTACTTTTTTCTTGCCTTAAATAACTGTCTCACCAAAATGAAGAATCCTCATATTAAATGAATCTACAATATTTTCTGGCCCCTAATAATGAGTGTGTCAGACCTATTCAAGGAACAGAATATCCGCTGTTGTTGATTCACAATAACGGAATAAGAAAGTACCACTTATTATGCATATTTTTTATACAAACCTTGATAAACATTTTGGACAGCGTATTCCAACATTCGCAAGTTTGGACATTTTGGCTCATCACGCAACTTGAGCGCCCGAACTGACTCTTTAAGGCTGGAACTCAAAGCGGTGATATGAGAAATACTAGAAACAAAGTATACTTATATTCGTGCTTAAGCAGTTTTCAATCAATAGTTCCGAATAACGTGTATAGCTTATTGTGACCGCTTCAAGTAATTATTGATTAAATATTGCATCAAGTAGGCTCTAAGTAACCTGTATTATGAATTCACAGCCACAAAATAAGTTCGGGAAGTATTCGTAATCAAAGAAGCATATTTTATTCACATTGTGCATATAGTATGTTACCGGAGGGATTTATTCCTTCGCACTGAAATTTGTTCGTATATTTAATAAAAAATACAGATGTTAAAAAAAATTATACGGCACAAAACATACATGAAACGTAACAAAAAAAAAAAGCCAACAAACTTCGCAACGAAAATTTAGTAATATAATTTCTTAACATGTTTCTGTCAGTGTGCTTTATGACACGATTTTGTATCAAACTAACTCTGTCATTCCCAGGTATTATGTGCACAGAAAATTGTGCTGTGGCGGTCATAAATTGTTTTGTCAACATGGACCTCACCAAATAATCATTTCGTTGTGGTTACAACAGTGTTTTGCAGTCACTTCATAACTTTACTGGGGGTATAGCAAAAAAAGTTTGCTGCCACACACAAAAAAAAAATGTTGATGATGTCTAGTGGCAAATTATTTTGTGGTGACTGCAAAACATGACTTTTAAACGAACATAATATTAATTTTTTTTCATATTACAAAGCATGACTTAATTCTGCTTTAAAACTAATACAATGTTAATGTTACGTATAAGTTTTATTGAAAAAAAAATACGATAGACTGGATAATTGTAGAAAATAAAATATAAGCTTTATGTGTTATGTTGATACTAATATTACAGCGTTACTTATTTTGATGCTTCATAAAGTAAGGCTTGTCCAGTATAAGTACAGCTTGGATTCAAGAAATATAAATTTATCAAGAACGCCCTAAGTGTTTATAAATTAATCGCTCAATTAAGTAATGTTTGAAGAAGAATCACTTCTGCTTATTCGCCAAACAAGCTCATGACTATAAATTCGACATTTAAACTGGTGCAGTCTTACAGCTTCTAATCATAGAAACTTTCGAATGAATCAAAAGTATTTTGAAATCTGAAATGAAATCACTGAAATTTCAATGACAATTTCGTTGGAATTCCACAAAGCATGTTGAAAGATTCTTATAAATAAGTAGCAGCTGGTGTTCTATCTGATTATTAACCAATACTTGAAGGGCTGTGAGTCCTAAACTATTAGTAAAAAAAGGCCGTGAAATGGTTGGGTATACGCTGATTTATAGATACAGTGGTATCTTGCGAAAATAAATCTCATGCTTGTTAAGTGACTGAAGGTTTTTTAGCAAGTTTATCTTTCCTGTCTTTGGTATATGTGCGAAGAATTTTTTTTTTCTCTATTTGATCAACTCACGCAGATTTCTTTAACGACGGTGATAAATGTCTGATTGCGTGCCTGATACCAACCACTCGCCAACCTGTCCAGCCATGAACGTCAAACAATGACAAAGAACTCTGGAAAACACTCACTCGCGAAATCTTGTCGCGGAAAAAAGAATATTGCTAGGCCTGTGGCACAGAAGCTCTACTCTCCAGTATTTTTCACATTTACTTCTGTCAGCTCATTGGCAGCTGGGTATATGAGCAGTTAGTTTTACCCTATGCAGAATGGTTGGAATACAATTCAGTGTTTCAGGCGCACATATGCAACCTGCATTAACTTCATATAACTCAAGGCTAATTTTACGTTGGCTTTAGCTATAAGAGTATTACACATATCAACATTATCTCTGCTCTTTTCAAAGACACAGTCCTTCTTATTTTACCTGCGTTCTGCAAAATCAAGTGTAACAAACGGTTACATTATCAACGTGATACGAAAAAAAAGTTTCGTAAAATGTGTAGCAACCATTTTTTATACATGACTTAGTCAAAGGTAGCGAAAATAAGAACTACTCTGTCTCTTATAAAACGTGAAGATTTTGTTGGCAAGTGTAACACTCCTACTGCTATAGCCAACGTAAAAGTAGCCTTGATTTATATAGTGTTAATGCAGGTTGAAAATATGCGCCTGCATCACTGACACGGCCTTTTAACTGAAATATACATAGTTTTCTTTTAATGCTACAAAATAGTTTGAGTGGTTTTGCAAAATTAATCTGAAAACAGTTGCCAAGACGTGTTTCGTAAAGTTTAAATAAACCAAAAATTCACAAAACGTTTCTAGGTAATACGTAAAACTAAGTCGTATTTTAACCATTGTACACTATAATAGTGTTTAAACTGTAAAGGTACAAACAGGCTTATATATAGACTCGCAACATAATTCTAGGTAATACGTAACATTAACGTGCAGTATCTTAACAAGCATACACTGTTTAATATTATACTTTACGAACTTTAAATGTACAAATAAATAAAATTACAATTCGTTTCTAAGTAACATGGCAAACACTCATCGCATTTTAACTGTAGTGATTTATAAACTAATGTTAAATTCTTTCGCAATAAATATTTTACTCTTCAATTAATGAACTGTAAAACAACAGTTTTGCTAGGCTCTGGATTGTGTTTTACTGATTGCAATTTACGGAACTATGGTAACGAACAATATGCTCTAGGTCCGTAGTGAATCGTTATTCGCTATAGTTTATCTCATGAATAAATGCACATTTGTGAAATGTCTTTTGACTAGGTTTCACTGGCGATCTACAATACATTGCCATTTGGTTCCCAAGGTTTTCTTTGCTTCCAAAATACAATTACCTTCGTTTACTTATTAAGTTTGATTGTTTCATTATATTAAAATATTACGTTTAATTTCTGAAATTACTTTACCAGCTGTATAAGAAGTGCACTTTTACGTGGGATAGACTATATATCACCGTTCCTATGTTCCTAGAAGTTATACATAGGGACACCAACTAGTTATGTTCAGATACATTCTTTGTATCCCTCTCATTTGATTGGTGGAAATTCTGGATGATGTAAGGTTCACTGATAGCTCATATTAACCACCGTATGTTTAAAAAAAACATTACCACTGATTTATTTTTTTCTCTGTTGGAAAGCTCCATAAAAGTGTTTGCAGTATGATGATAATTTTAAATGCATAACTCCTTAAGTAAACGTTAGTTTTGAATTTCTACTGTGGAGAAACCTGGATAACATTTGCATAGTGGTGCACCGATATGACTTTACCTATTACCGATTCGATTACCGATTGTAAGATAAATAATTTGCAGATACTGATTCAGGCCGATTATTACGGTATATAAATTTATTTTAGGCTTACTAAATATAAGAAAAATTCAATTTTAATAATTACAAATTGTATGTACGGTAGTTGTCATGAATGCTAATGGAGAATGCAAGATGGTGCGGAGTTTCAACACAGCCGCTGCGAGCAATGGTGAAATTTAACTACGGTATATCGACTGTGCGCCATCTGTTTCACACATAATCAATGGCAACTAGTCTTCATATGCAATGTAAATAAACATGTCTGAACTCGGAAATTCGTGTTTTCAGTTACGTGTGTGCCAATTTATTAATAAAATCTTTGAAATGAAAATTAAAATATGTTCGTGGTGTCAGGTATTGTAAATGTTTTTGCTCAATTTACTTGAAAGTTGAGTGCATAAACAAACTTGATAATCGGTTAAGAAATTGGTTAAAGAATCGTCGATTACGATTAATAGTAAATAAACAAATAATCGCCTATTCCAATGCATCGGTATCCGCATTGGTGCATCACTAATTTACAGTAAATACATTACACGTAAAAATCAAATATTGATATTCACGTGTCACAAAAGCAAACGTATTTTCTAAAATCAGTTTAGTATTCCACTTCCTTGAACGATTTTACCAAGATTATGTAAGCTGTTAACAAATATGTTCTGAAGTAGAACACCAAAGACAACATTATTCCAGTTAAATTGGGACGCACTTGTAACGAAATAAGACCGTCAGACACGGACATGTTACACTGAAGCCAAACAAACAGACAACTTTTCTCCGAGATGAATTAATGCTCTATGTTATGTAAAGGCACATCTGTATTCCGATAAAACATTTCTTCTCGAGCTGAATTTCAATCATTGACGTGTGCATATGCAGTTCCAGCTTGATTACTGACCGCATATATTCGTGAGAATATATTTATCATTCAGCACCAATCCGGATAGTGTTACTGTACGTATTTGATTAACAAGTTGACATACTGGGTGTCTAAGAGTTGTAGACACCAAGTCAGTTAAGTGGACTTGAGGTTAAGTGTTTTGAAATACAAACATTGTAGAAATAATTTTCGTGAAAATCTGGTGTCCCTCATATAGCTACGGGCCCCTGATTTTCGCTGAATATTTCTGCGCCAAATTATTTCATACGAATGTATGCACATCACATATTGTTCACTGCTGTTTAATTCAGGCGTCAAATTGCGACACTGTACCTTAATTACAAAAAAAAAATATAAAGGAAACCAGAGCGATAATTATTGCAAATTCATAATCTATCCTCGTATGAGCTACCGAGCTAAGCAGGAGCAGAGTAGGATCATCTCTTCTCAAGTCCTAGGCAACATTATTACTTTGCCAACAGAGATTCTACCTGATACTGTATTGTACCTTTTCTGTTATTGGCAGTTAGACCTTTAATTTCACATACTATCGGGTGACAATTTAACATTTCCGCAAGTTCTGTGTACGTACCCAGTAGGTATACTCTGGTCCTTTCCAAAAACCAAAATTAACATTTTCGTAAACTGTCCACTCACTGGAGGAACAGCCAATGGGCAAGTAGCTGAAGACATAAACTGTGCAGTCCAGCTGGTCGTAGAACCCGCGACATTTCTTGGTCTCTAATTGTGCGAAATTAGCAGGTCTCTATAGTTAAATTAGCTAGCCATATTGGCTGTACTTTCCTGTAATTATGTATACATATTGAAGCCTATGCTGAATATTGTGTAAGTGGGTACACGGTCGTAGCTAAGCAGTGTGAGGTTACTAAGGCTCAACTCTTGCTTGTTCACCACATGAATCATCGCCTCTAAGCTCTCAGCTTACGTCAGTCTTCCTATAGAGGACTTCTCGTAACGTCACTATAGTTTGCTTGAGTGTTTCTATCGTCGGCGAGTGCTGCCGAGCGAAGCCAGAGGATTTAAACCTCACGCTGTCACGGCCAGCGATGACATATCAGAGATTACAATAAAGATGGATATGTTCCCTCCTCGTGGCTGTCTGGCCATTGACGTGAAGGTAGGTTCACCACTCGGGAGAACACAGAGTGTTGCTACGTATCTCGTCCTCATCTCCACTGCGACATACCGGTCTGGCTCATGTTGATTCTCCCTCCCCCCCCTCCTAAATTCCCCGACACACCTTCCTTGGACAAACACAAATCGCATCTTGCCCCGTCGACACTCACACTACGGAGGAGGGCGCGTTATTTCGTAAAACTTCAGTAGGCCTACATTTGACAGATGCGTTAAAGGTGGAGTTTCCCTAGTCTGTTGAATTTCCCATTTATTTATCATAACAATATTTTCAATGAAATTACAAGAAAAATATATAATTTTAGTACTTTGACAGTTTATAAAAGTCTTCGGTATTAGTCGCTAATGATTGCATATGCATTTCGTGGTGACCCAGAAAAGGCAAAAGTATAATCATAATTTTAAAATAATATATAGACTAATTGCGTAATCAATATAATATACTGATTTTATAAGCTTATAGCAAGGTAATGTAGCGTATTTTACTAAAGCCCTGTGTTTCTATACAAGCAAACAATACAAAAATCCAGCAATTTCAACTCGGATTGTGATGTGTCATCTTAAATTTTTACCTGCGTTATTTAACGAGGATAACAATACAAGACAACGTTTAACCGACATACCGTCGAATGAACATCTTAGGTTGATTTAAGAAAAAGATGTACAACGCATAAAAAAATAAGTGTTGTACCAAACTTTGTTATTACATTTGTTTTTTTCGGCAATACACGAATGCTTGTCTGTGTACTTTCCAGTTTTACAACACTCCTCTTAAGAGGCCTATGTAGCGGATGTGATTTCCTGAGTCTAATGCGCGGAGACAGGGGAGTGATAAGGTTCAGAGTGCCACGCTCGACGATAACCGCATCGCTTCTATTCGCTGCGCGCCAAACTGACGCGCTGTGTTTTCCTACTTTTTTATTGATCTTTAAACTGTGTTCGTTCGATTTATTTGGGTTAGTTCGTAGTAACGTCCGACGCATTGTTCTGCGGATCCAGGCTGTTTATTTTCAAAGTTAAAACAGCTTTTTAAAGCCAGTTGTAGCTATTTTGAGGAGCCCCAATATTATATTTTTAATTTACGTGATGCGTTTTTTAAAATGTGTTTTTTTTTTCGTAGATAAACGGTTTCCGTCGCCATATTGAATTTTATTATTTTTCACTTTTTTTTTTTAATTCTGAGAAGAAAATTGTTAAATATGTTATTATACCTCAAATTCTATTCCATTTCGCTACAGTACACACCTTGCGATTTAGCTGTTAACTTATAATTACGCCGCAATTTGTCGGGTAAATTTTTTTATATTCATAATTTACCCAACAAATTGCGGCGTAATTATAAGTTAACAGCTAAATCGCAAGGTCTGTACTGTAGTGAAATGTAAATAGAATTTGGGGTATAATCACATATTTAACAATTTTCTGCTCAGAATTCCAAAAAAGTGAAAAATAAAAAAATTCAATATGGCGACTGAAACCGAGCCTTAAGAAGGAGTATAGCAATTTCATGTGAAAAAGAAATACTTGGCTCGCTACAACTCTACTCCCACGCCAGGGACGTAGAACACAGACATATTGTTTTTCCACTATGACTCAAGAAACGTGCGTTGGACTACGACTTGAGTTCACAGGAAGCTTACATTCCATGGACACTGAACGTGTTTTCCCCGTCAGTTTCAACTTCGTAAAATATGATTTGCCGTTAATATCACGTTATTTTTTTACGTGGCAAGCTATCTTGTTTTCATATCTGAACCAGTTACTTAAAGAGTCTTCTTTTCCAATTTAAGTGTCCGGTAATTTTACTTAACACATATAGAAGCTATAATTAAGCTGCTCTAAACCTGTTTGACAAGTGAGGATGCAAAAATTATTATTGCAAGCAATTTCCTGGCAGGTCTTACGCAACGATTTGACCACGGAAACAACGTTCATATTTGGTGCGAACTAGTCGTTCAAGTACCGTTGCAGTATTTGGCTGAGTGCCACAAACCTCTGATGTCCGAGCCATTCGCTGTTCGCTGCTGCAACGAAGCCGTGGTCGGCTTAGTGGATAGAGCACTCGCCTCCCATCAAGGCTATCCAGGTTCGATTACCGGCAGAGTTGGGCCCGGCGTTCCCATGTGGGAATCATGCGGGACGATGTCGCTGTCGGCGGGTTTACTCTGAGATCCCCCACTTCTCTCGTCCCCTTCATCCCCGCGCCTCTTCATTGTAGAGCCCTATTCCAAGCAGATGCCTATGGGCGCCCAATATAGTGAGTCTGCATCCATAAAGTGATACCTGGCCCTCAACGTCCTGCTCGTATGATATTTGTTTTATTCTGCTGCTGAAAATAACAAAGTTTCTTTTAAAAAACTTGAGTATTATTAAAATGTCGAGCTACACCAATTAAAGCTGATAACTGAGCGAGCCGAGTGGTCAGACCACACTCCTCTCACCAAGACGATTGGGTTCGATTCCCGGCGGGGTTGGCTCCGGATTTTTTTTTCATGTGGGACACGTGGCGGACGTTGCCATTAGCCAGAGAGTTTTCTCGGGGTACTTCCGTTTCCCCTGCCCATTCAGTCCGTCGCTGCTCCACTGTAGGGCCTCATATCATGGCAATTGTCAGGTAACTGCGGGCTCCTAGGTTGAAAGCATGTCTCTCAGACTGTGATATCCGGCACGCGGGTTAATTCACTACATGATAGTTATTTATTTTACTGAGCGAGTTGGAGCCGTGATGAACCACTCGGCTCACGTTCAGGAATAACTAGAGCCGGTGATTTTTTTTGGTGAAACTTGGGCAATGGCACACGAGCGACTCGGCCGCGCGACTTTGTCGAGAGGAAAGAATACGCATGGTTGTGGGTGCAACATTTTGTTTCAGTGCCTCATGTGTACATCTGTACTTTTTCTTCATGGTGTACGATTGGCTGTTTTAAACTGTCAACGCCTTGGTGATCCGCCCTCAAATCACAGACGTTGGTGTCGTAGTAACTATTCTCATTGGCCCAGCCAAATGAGCGACACCTCTTCACAAATGTACTCTGCCAATAGCCACGAAGCAGAGGTGTAGTTGTGAGCGTTATGTATTGATACACAATGTTGCGTAATTATTTCCACCAAATATCACCAGCTCTAGGAATAATCACGTTCAATTACCGGTCCTACCATCCCGATTTCGGTTTAGCGAGATTGTCTACAATCTCTCCAGGCAAATGCTGGGATGACTTCTTAATGCAATAGCTGTATGTGTGTACCTCTATATCACAGAATATTTAGTAATACAGTAGGGACATAGCCGGTAGGGCGGCAAACTCAGTCACATCCACCAGAAAAATGGCTTCGCTGGCCAGCAACATTCCGGGAACATCAGCACAAGGTGGCTTCCCTGTGCTAGAAGGCTGCCAGGCCAACAGGAAACCTGCCGTAACGTGCAGAAGCCGAACATATCGTACATGATGCATGGGGCTGTATCTGCAGTCTCAAGCAGCCAATAAGAGGTGAACTTCGCCTGTATCAAATTAACCGCCACGTCATTTCACGTCTGTGACACTATTTAGTCTGTATTAGGATGCTGGTCCAAAATTGTTGCAGGCGAATGCAGGGGATACTTATGCTGTGACTGCCATAGGGGATTCGAAATAAAGTGAGCACTCAAAAAAGGTCTGCTAAAGTTCTATTTTCAGCCAATTTGTATATTTTCGCGTGTAACGGCTAACGACGACGTGTCTCATCTCTCTGGACACGTCACTTGATGTTTGCGCGTGCAAGATGAATTTTACAGTCAGTATGAATCGATATAATTTAATTTTTAAAAAGTTATTAATTACATAAAATACAGTTATGTAGATTTCGGGTGGTATTGTTTCAGTATTGCCGTATTTAAATGGGGAAATACTCGGAACTATATTGCGTAATTTCGCTGGCAACCATACAAACAGTATGACAACCATAGTTAATGTTAAATTATATGCAGCTACGGCCAGCGATATTTTTTAAGGATTACAATTTTAGTACTCACTTTATCCCGAATGGCCTATAACTATCTCCGCAATCCTCTCTACAAAGACTGTGAAACTGTTCAAGAACACGTGATACATCCAATTAATAGAAACAACAATTCGGATTTAATTCAACCGCTCTCCCTCCTCAGACAACCAACATATTCGGCGGAAGTTCGAAGCTAATTGTGACAGAAAGAGCTTCATGGACACTACCATCCCTAAAACTATTCAATACCATGGCTGATAAAAGTATACGAAGTAGCTCCAGGTTAGCTTTCAAAGAGCTATTAGTTTCTATGAGTTTCTAGTCCCGTTAAAACTCTAGCCCCAACCACAGAATATTTAGGAATACAGAAGTGAAATAGCGGGTAGGACAGCGAACTCACTCACACACGCCAGAAAAAATGGCTTCCCTGGCCAGCAACATGGCGGGTATGCCTACGACCAGTCAGCGTAAGACTGCTGCCCTTCTAGTCGGCAGCCAGGCCAATAGGAAACCTGTAGTAACTTGCAGGAACCAAACATACACGGGGCTGGTATCAACAGCCTCGGGCAGCCAATGAGCGGTGAAGTTCGCCCGTATCAAACGAGCCGCCACGTCATTTCACGTCTGTATTACTATTTAGTCTGTGCCCCAACAACGAATAAGTGATAGTAATTAATCGCAAGAAGAATTGGCTGTATACTACAGTTAGAAATGATGGTACATCGCGAAAATGTTTTGTGCCAACATATCCTTGGAAACGCTATAGTTTCTTGCAGCACATATGATTGGGTGATGTACTACTGACTCAACGTAGTTGTCTGCAGACCAAAAAAAATCATCAAATATTTCATTACTGGGAGTCTTATTGGCTCAGTCAAATAGGGTAACAGCTCCAATTACAAGCTAAAGCCAGTAATGTTCTGGTAAGCTGAACGTACGTTT
>PNEQ01110750.1:36923-74886 GCA_003012365.1 Medauroidea extradentata
AATAAAAAAAGATATATATATATATATATATATATATATATATATATATATATATATATATATATATATATATATATATATAATGAGATGTGTGCCCTATTAAACTGCCACTAAATGCTGCAAGAAAAGTACATGTCTCAGTGGGAAGTAATTAGACTTAATTCCTTCTTACCGCCCTCCAGAGAATTATCAACTGTACCCATAAGGTAATATCTGCGAAACACGTACACTAAGAATTGCATTGGAAGTCTATCCAGTATCTAAGCATCGTTGTCGTATCCCTAAAATCAACGCAATTTTTGGTAATATGGTCCTTCGTCAAACAGTAGTAATAACACACTCCTCGCAGTGAGTGGAGTTAGGAAAAATTTAAATATTGTTCCGTGTGTACAGACCATTTACTAAACCAGCGAAGCTACCTGCTTCGGACCTAATAGTTTTGTAAAATTTAAGAAACTATCATTCAACTGAACAAGTGTGATACTTTAGCATGTGTTTAAAACACAAACTGTTTCCTTATAAATATAGACCTACAAATTTTGCGTCGTTATTGTGTGTCAGAATATACTTCACTATACAATAGGATAAGTCTAATGGGCCAACAGCAATTTGGAGTCTAGCTGTTGAAAGAAAATAACACGAGTTTTGCGTGTCAGTATACTTATGAACTGGATAACCGAAAACTACGTGGTTTCATTGTACTTGACGACTGGACTCCACAATCATGTGAACTCTTTGTCTTCAGCTACTTGTTCGGATGCTGCTACTTCAGTGAGTGGCCATTTGTCTGACTGGAAGTAGCGATACTTTTCATGCAGGACTTATATAGGTTTCGAGTAGAGACGTGCAAATTTTTAGCTATTATTTGACAACAGACTGGAATTCACTCACCTATACTCACCAGAACACACTCCGTGGACTTATTGGTCACCATGAAGCAATGGTGCCGATGTGCACGCAAGGCATTGTAACAATAATGGTGAAAAATTCTTTTCACGAGAAACTCGAGGCTGCATTCAAGAGTACTCAAAAATGTTTAGAAGCCAATAGATGTCACTGCCATTGGTATACGGCGAGTGCATCAGAAGCGTACGGTTGAGAGAATCTGCAATCCTCCCTTGGAACAACCCATCGGTTATGGCTGTAGATCATCACATTTGTTTATCCACTTGCTTCATCGTACTATTATTCATGGCGAGTAATTTGGCCCACACGGAAGACAACTTGAGCCTCTTGTGGCGGACGTCGACGCTTGATCCAGCTGACGCAAGAAGAATCTTCGTATGCGTGAGGAAGTCTTCCTTGAGTAAACTGGCCCTGCTCCGAGGGTCCTCCTAGTCGTGTCGCTCTGCACTTCACGAGCCGCTGGCCATGTAATGCGGAGACGTGGATGTCGCAGCTCCTCAAATATGTACACGCGCGGGCAAACACGCGCCCCAATAACCCGAGCCGAGCGCTCTGCATTCCACGTGGTTGTGTCCTCTTTCCCTCGGGGACTGGGGAAGTCGGCGTACATTGGTGGCTGACATAACTGTTTACGAGGAGCGCTCGAGATTGCCAGTCATACAGCAGTCAGACGAGGAACACTAGCTGCCTGACAATTTGTTGGGTTCCATCTCCCTAATGCCTTGAGATCGGAAATTTCGACGAAAAGAATATTGCAACAATTTGTTTCAGTACTCTACGTGCACATATGCAGCTATGCTTCATTAGCAAAGGTGTCTTTGCGTAAATAAGTCTCTCATTTGGCTGTACTCTTCATAATAAGATTACTGCTACACCAAAAGTTTGTGATTTGCTGGTAGAACCTCGAAACTCTAATCCGATCACTAACCACCAATTTGGGCTTAAGATGTACACACAAAATATTGAAACAAGTCGGTGCAAAAACCTTTCCACAAAAATGTCTTGTGCGTGCTAGCCTTCTAACATTCATCTTGATCTGGTAACAGGTTTTCCACATGCCTGTCTATCAAACTGTCACTATTTGTGTTATGTGGCTTTCCTACCTGGCTGTTCAAATGTGCTACAATGGGTTCGAAATTCGCGTTTATTGCCGAAACTGTCATACTCGTCCACAATATACCTGCATACGATAATATAAAACACTATTCAGTCCCCTGAAGTTTGCCGCAGAGACATGTCCACATAGTGTGTAATGCACGAGGAGGGTCACGACCCGGGTTCACTGACAACGGTGCAGCCAACCTGCAAACGTAGTGGGTTCGGAAGGTGAACAGAGAGGAGAGTTGGACCTATGCATGCCAGACGTGAAAAGAAGGGTTGGGCCATAGAGACGAAAAGAAGATCGCTCCCGGTGAGAATAACTACCGGGCTGGGAATTTGGGCGAGGCGTATCTAGAAACATCGGATCGTGGAAATGAAGAGACATCCTGTTGCAAATCTCTCACCTCTGCCCCCCTATCACCCCCCTCTTTCGAACATATAACCAGGCACATACTTTCAAAACATCAAGCGCATTCGAAAACCCATACCCTAACTATTTCTCAGAAAACGAAGTATTTTCGTACAGTTATATCACAAATCTACAAGAGATTAATACGAAGCTAATCGAAGATTCTGTAGTATGCCATTACTACAGTTTTCTACCAATAAAATGATAGGGGCGCTGTTTAAGACATAATATTTCTGACGGTTCAACGGAAGCACTGCGCGTCAGTTCAGATCCTTGACCTTAAAAGCGATAGGATACTATGCAGGATCACGCGTCAGTGTAGTCTTTAACGTTCCTTCTCTTCTGAGCATCCAACATGCCACACAACTCCATGTCAGCGTTCTCTTATCCACCTGGAACTTGTCTAGTATCGTTAAGACATCACGCAAGTGTAGTATGATGACCGGACTTGAGATGGTTTGCCTGTTGATTACTGAAGTGTGAATTTTTTGTTGTGTTCAATCTCTAGGCGAATGCTGAAATTGTTTCTTAATGTTAGCAATGAACGATTCCTGCCCACATCCTGCCTGCCTGAACCACTGGCTTCGTTTCTAATGATCCCCTTGTCGAGTAGATGCTAAACCTCATCAACTATGTGCATAATTACTCCTGAACGTTCAAGTCGGTAGCCAAGATTTTCCAATCTCGTTATCAGAAAATACTTTTGTTTTTTTCCTCGTTGTGCATAAACGTGTTACGTAATGGATTGAGTTATGCTTCAATCCAGTTTACTTCATTTTCTTCCCTTCATCTCTTTGTTCTTGCTCTTTCTATCGCCTTTTTTCTCATTTATAAGAACTTCAAGACTACTTATTCGTAGAGGTACGTGACATTCGCGGATTAATTTTTCAGCAGCTTATATGTCTTACGCGCGCTAGCTATACATTCGCTTATACTTTAGCTTCTAACTGTACAAGTGAATAGTACATGCTAACCCTTAGAATTATTTCCGTCTTTATTAATTACTGGAATACATCAAGGGTGAGTCAAAACAGGTGTCGTCCAATCTCAGCCAGAAGTGGTAGTTGAGTATATGTTCTTAGCGTTCAACCTAACCTAGAAAATATCCGCTAAACTCGAGGTATTGGTGTTCTGTAATAACCTATTATTCAAACAGCTGTTCATTACTAGGGCCATGAACATTTCGCGAAAAGAATTTTGCCACAGTTTGTTTCAGTATCTTACATGCACATCAGCAGCTATGTTTCATGGTTATTGGCAACATGTCTGTGTGAAGTGACGTATCTCATTTGACAGAGCCAACCACAGTAAGGTTGCTGCGACACCACATGTATGTAATTTGCAGATAGAACCCCAATATACGTGAGAGTTAAAACATCCTATTACTGACTGTGGATCAGAACTGTAGATATGCACATAAGGCACTAAAACCAACTGGGGAAGAATTCCTTTCGCAAAAAGCCCTATTCATTACATACGTGTGTGTGTATATATATGAAGAGCAGAAGTTCCAAACTTTCTACGTGCCGAAAAGTAAATTTTACGTAGAAGCTTATGGACGCATAACAGTGCTTCTTTGACCTAATGTAAAATCCAAACAAATCGTGGGAAGCACTCAGGACATATTCAGGTTATCGGCATTGGCATATAGAACCATTTTCTGGGAAAAAATAATTTTCACAAAAAGTGGCACTTAGAACGTTTGGAACTTCTGCTCTTCATATATAATATCACTGTACAGCGAATAAATTGTACCACTTAATATGGGAGTTCCAGAATTAGAAGTCACATAGACACACACAACCTTGAGATATGAGTCAGTAATTTATACACATGAACTCTAGACTGGTAGTAAAATGTGCCGCAAGATTGTCGAGGGTCTACAAACAAGTCACGCTTATTACTGTTCAAAATACATACAATAACATTTTTCTGGCCCACCTTGGATCTCATCTATTTGTATTGTGCTTTTGTTGAATATTCCGTTGCATGATGTTGCTGAAATGTAATAAACACCTCAAAAATAGTTTAGTTTTACATGTTGCAACATATACTTTGTTTTGTGTTTCACAGTCATCCGAAATCTTCTCTTGAGCCTTGAGCAATCTAGACACTTGGAACTTCGTATTTCAATTTTAATTTTATTTATGAAAACGGTTGCTCAAAATTATGCATCAATTTGACAATAAAATCGTTATCTGGGGTAGCAATGTTGGCAACATAGCACGAATGAAGTCCCCACCTGCGCTCTACAGATCGGTATATATTACTTTAACTGCTATCACTGTTCTGGCTGTCATATTATGTTCGCAGATCCAAATCCTGAACACTCCAAACGTGATTCTACGTTTACTCGATGTAACATACATAAAATAATACCTGGACATGGGACATAAGAGTAGGATTTCTCCGTGCTGTGTTGCCACATTGAATTTAGCCCAGTACTCGCGTGGGGTGCTGACTGTGTGGCCTTTTCTGGACATACTGTGCATATATGCTGTAGACTTTCGGACGAGAAACATATTTGTTCGTCCTTATAAAAATATGTTAATGCATAAACAAAAATAATATTCCCTTACATGTAAGAACTGCAAATTAAGCTTACTTGAAGGAGAGAATTACCGAATATGCTTGGAAAACGTATACACATTTGGACGCATTTTAACTGTTATATACCTAGTCTATTACCGTAAACATTTGTTTACAATATACGTAGAAAGTTCTGCGTGGTACAGTTCGTTTTCCTTGCGTATTCGTCGAAATTGCATTGCCGTGTTCATGCTGAATTTTACTGAACATTGACGTTGGTAATTTTACATTTTATGTAAGGGAAAAAAAATTCCCGTACAAGTTAAGGAAATTTGGTCAATATTCCGTTACGGTGCGTTAATGAGTATTTTATGTACCGGCAAAGACATTTCCCACGCAAGTTACGGATTAGTCCCTTAAAATTGTAAGGTAAATTGATTTACTTTTCGTTGTGTATTTTTTTTTTACCGCATCGTACTAGGCTTAGTAACTTTTGTAACTTTTTGGGAGGAGTTGATACCAAATATTGAAATAAATACTCTTTTGGCAGTGTAAAGACCTATCAATAGGGATAGGAATAGTTCGCGAGTTAAATGACCAGAATGCTAGAATCCACTGGTCTGTGTATACTCGACCGCAGAACATTTGTACGTTAGCTGTTATCCACTGGAACAACAGACAATGAACGAACACACGAGGCTTGAGCATACATAGGACAATGGATTGTAAAAGTCACGATTTCGTCGCGAAAATATATATATATATTTTTTTTTAATTTTGTCTCAATGCCTCACGTGTGACTATATGGATTGTTAAATACTGGCCACTGAAATCGCGACTTTTCACTTCTTTATAGAAAGAGCAACAGATTTTTGGTGAAAATAACTTTTCACCGACTTAATTCAGTGTCTCACGTACACATATGCAGGTCTGCATTATGGTTGTTGGATAGCATGAATATATGAGAGAGGCGTCGCTTATTCGACTGTGCCTATCTAAATAATTTTCCTGAGACACCACACGTCTGTGATTTGCGGGTAGAATCTCTAGACGCTGTAACGTCCAATCGCTGACCACAAAGCATAGTTGTAGATGTGCACTTAAGGCATTAAAACAAATTTGTGCAAACCTTTTTTTTCACCACAAATCAATGGCTGTCCCTGTAGAATAGTTTTCATAAAAGGGCATTGATGCTATGACACCTGCTGGAGTTGACGTTGCAATTCTCTGTATATCTGTTGTCCATAGGTTATGTTCGGCCCTGAATTTTGGTTACATAACTATTTGAAAGTCAATTTGTCACCTGAATACCTCATATATTTCTCCAGCCTTGAGACAGAATGTTTATATGAGCGTAAAGACACATTATCAATTTACGCAGTGGCATCATCAAACCTCAAACTTCATCAGAGTTGATGAATTCGTTCCCGGTATGGGCATACAGTATCATCTTCAGCCGTCGTGCCTCCAGATTGCTTGGTAGGTTTCATGTCATGTCTTTTACGTATCTGACTCCTTTCTACGCGGTTGGTCATTTCACGGAAGAACTGTCAATTATTATGTTCATCTACAGTCCACATTGTAGACCAGTGGAAGACGTCGAAACACCTAACAACAACTTGAAGTCTGGTCTCTCGCTAGACAATGACGCGAAATGTGCAGGTTTCACATGATGCGTTTATAATAAGTGACCTGCTGGAGTTAGCTAAGTTTGCTGAGTCACGTGACCACGTTTTATAGATCACCCGGTTGTGTCTGAGTGCAACGTAAGCAATGCAGAGTTTTAAAACGACGGGAGTTCAAAAGAAGCGTATAATATTTTAATATGTTTCTTAAACAGTCCGGTAGATTCGATAGCTGGCATCATATTTTTAATACGTTGTTTTATATACATTACAAATAATTACCTTTTTCATGCTTATTTCTTCTATAATTAAATCACAGTAGGCTAAAATCAGTTTCGCTCGTTGTGATTTATAATTAAGTCTATACTGTATAAATTTTTTTTTTCATCGCGAAATTTAGAGTGTATCGTCTGCTAACCTGCTCTCGATCATAGTTAACCATTATTTTATTGAAATACTGCTCTCGTGTCTTACTGAGGGCTTGAAAACTTTTCTTGGGTTACTTTTTAAACGACTTGAGATTATACATTTACCCTGCCCTCGTATCTTACGACTAGAGAGCCGGAATTGTCGCGGGTACAACTACCAGCAGGCTGGACTGCACAGTACTATATACACTATGTCTTCAAATACTTGTACATTGTCTGCTGCTACAGTGAGTGAATAGCTGTACATGCGACAAGGTAGCGCGGGAGTCAGTGAGTGTTTACGAAGACTATTTTACAGATTCGGTCTGCAATAGTATTTTGCGAGTTGAAATGAAATTGTTGGAGTTCGCGAATCATTAGGGACAGTAAAAAATTAGCATTTTTCTATTGGGCACATGCTAGAATTCAAACAACTTTTACTTTCGCTATTGACGCTTGCCCTGACACCTCCTGGAAGGCGCTGGGCCAATAATAAAGAAGCAACTAAATGCAGACCCAATCACTGATTAGTGTGTCACCGAGCAGCCAATGAGTCCCTAGGTGCTGGCAGGGTCTAAACCGGGAGGCGGGGTGTCCTAAGCCCCCTCCCCGGCCAGGTTAGCAACAAAAAAAAAATCAAATTAAAATATTTAAAATATTTTTACCAGTGTAATATTCAATGTTTCGTTACGAAAAACTGCTAAAATAGCACTATTTTGCACCTTGAAATCCAAATTTAACATGGATAGACAACCGGACCCCCGCTTTAAAGGGGTGGTCGGTGTTTATTATATTATCAGGTTAACCACCCCCATCCCTACAAAAATCCATGCTACGCCACTAGCTGCTGGCTTCTTGAGTAAACCGTTTGTCTTGACTTACACTTCAGTGAACCCGCGAATATTTCCGATAACTACAAATCTTGTACTGTTGGCGACAGTATTGTGTTACGGTTGAATTCATGTGTTCAAATAAACTCCACGATGGCATAGGCCACGGAACAGTAGATGAAGAGCCGACTCGTGTGCAACTTAGTAGCTCATGTAAGTTGTATTTTTCCACGACGTATGCGGAATGGTTTTGTATACGTGACATTTGCTAATTTGCAAGTCTGAAGAATTGGAAAATCCAGAAGGTGGTAAGATTAACCTACATAGCACAGAGCTGGAAAAGTCCTGCTTATACAGAATGATCATAAAAAATACCCCAACTTTGAATGACTTTGTAACCAAAACCAAACAACCCACGACCTTGGTTGACCAGTCAAATGAACCGTGGAACAATGAAGTTTCCTCACCACATCTTCACGAATGTTCAGTGTGATCATCACGAGCAGCCCGAAATATATCTACGTGATACGCGAACTCGTTCTACACTGTTGTCAGCATATCCGGTGCTAGGTTTAGGATGGCGTTCGTAATTCACATTTTTTAGATCAGCGATGGTAGCCGACAATGATGGACAAAATGCACGACACTCCAATGAAAAAAAATCACTACCTGTTCCGCGACCGATCCCGCACTGCGGCAATCTAAAAATTGTGGTCAATTTGAACTTTTATTACGACGTGGAAAAGAAACTTCATTCATTCAACGGTTCATTTGACTGGTCGACCAGGGTTGTTGGTTTGGTTTTGGTAGTAAAGGAAATCAAAATTGGGGTATTATTTTCTGATAAACCTATAGTTACAACCAATGTTACCGCTAAGTATTTACACAAAAAAAAAAGTATAATTTTTGGTGGTCGCAAAAAAATGTTTGTTAATATGGGCCTCGGCAGATTGTTTTTGAAGTGGTTACAACATTTTTTTGTAGTCACTGCAAAACTTTACCGCAGACAGGAAACGTGTCGCGGTCACCACACAAAATGTTGGTGAAGTCCATAATGATTAGAGACTCTGACATTTCGCTAAAGGATTTTTGTACGAACTTGTTTCAATGCCTCCCGTGCATATCTTCAGTTCTGATTCGTGGTCAGTTATTGGGTGTGTTTAACTATTAGTGTCTTGGTGTTCTACACTCTAAAAATTAGTTTGTAAATTTACCAGACGTGCGTATAGGAGCGCTAAGAAAGTAGGTATGATAGACTTGTTTCCCAGACATCCATGGTAACACACCTAAACCTAATTATAAAACAGTCAAATGTATACTAATGTTACCAGCCTTGTATTGTAACAAGTGTAAAAGTTTGCATATTTACAAGACGAAATATGGTAACTGTCCCATACTGTGTCTGGGATGATAACTACCTAAACATTTTAAGAAGTATTTTTACAGTGTAGCCATGATGTAGGTCTGCAAGCGTGAACGTAAGACAAAGAAACAAGCTGATGCAGAAATATTTGGCGGAAACTCAGGGTCGCTGATATTGACAAAGCCACACAGCTTGTTTTCAGTGCAAGGTAGCGGGTAAACGCGGTGGAAAGGGAAGGGAAGTAGAAAGGCGTGGACGGTGCTGTGGTATTTGAAGAGACGCTAACTCCACGCTTCGCCTTGGGCGTCTTTTAGCGTTCACTGCTTCGTCGTTACTAGTTTTATTTATTTACCGCCTGAGTGCTAGGCGAAATTTATGACTACCACAGCTTCGTTACATTGTTGGTCTTAACCATAACTTTTATTATTATTTTCCAATCTGCTATGAGCTGAAATTTGTCCGCAGTATATTGCATCCCACTTCAACGAATCCGAAGCGATTCGCCCCACGTTCTTTTGCCTAACGACCTACGTCGAATAACATACGGTTGTTTAACACGAATTTATTCTTGATTTTATACATAGCGATTGAAGGTATGTTCGTGCCAATGAAACAGTTTTTCAGAACATTAGAACTGAAGTACGTAGACATTTAAGTTACGTATCAATAAGAAAACAAGGAGGTATTCAATGATGAGGAAAAAAGATTGGACAAACATTTCGTGACTGATGCAATGTCAAAGTGACCTATTGCTAAGTGTATAGCTATAAGAAATGATAAGGAAAACCCAGCTGGGTCTATGCACCGTAAATATCTTCTCGACGGAAAGGAGTGCAACCACTCATCAACCACACACATTGAAATTAAAACGCTTGTGAATGATTAGGATAGTTTAGCAGGATTTATGTCAGTGTGTCTGTGAAAACTGCAGTGAACAGCACAAGAACACGCTAAACTCGCATTCAGGAGGACACGTGATTCATTGTCGGATTCGACGATCCTGACTTCGGTTTTCCATCATGGTTTCCCGAAATCGCTTCAGGCGAATACAGGGACGGTTCCTTAATGAAGACCATGGCCGACTCTTCTCTCAGCTTTTGTCATTGTACCAAGTTATGTGTACCAGTCTCTGATAACCTTGTTGTCATCGAGACATTCCTGGTGGAATACAAGGACGACTGCTTTAATTGGCTCTTGTTTCAACCACCCCGAGTTGATAGTGAATTATCAGTTCTCGTGAAGACCTCCTGGTGACCAGCACAGTTCGTTAATGTTGTCAGATCTGTAGTGTTGACGTTCCTCACTTTCAATGCCAGAGATCATCAACATTGGCATTTCTATAACCACAGAAAGTTCTCATCGGCCTTCATTCTTAGGAGTATAGTATGTCATACAGTTTCAGTTTCAAAGGATACAAAATTATATTTGCTTTAAGAATGCGTGTTAGATAAATAAACGCTGAAAACATCATTTGATTTCTACGCTTTTTCGAAGCCAATAAAGATAAAATACTCAATGACAATCCTAGATAATAGTATTGGCAACTTTATGAGTAAATATTTATCCAAAATTACTACATTCGTTACGCGTGATCTCTTGCGCCGCAGTTAAATGCACGAGGTTTCGGCGTCAGAAATTGTGCCTCAGAAGTTCGTAACACTGAAATCAATTTTGTTTAAAACGTTGGCTAAAACTATTTTCTAAGATTGCTATTGTTAATTTTTTTTTGCAAATTGGCTTCAAGAAACCTACAGTTATAGATTAATGATTTTAGCGCTGAGTTATGTACCACGCCCTCTTAACGTGTGGATATGTGTGTCCGATGAGAGCACTGGAAAATATGTTTTGTAGCAGGTACAGTGTATTTTCTTACTATTTACCTTCTCAAATATTTATCGTGCTTACCGTGAGAACATTTTACAGACACCAATAAAAAAATTGTGATCACCGAAAAGCTATTTTATTTACTACAAAATTATGGCAGTCAACATTTTCTTAATTTTTTTTGCTGAAGGGGGAGGGGTTAGCTTGGATGAGTGAACAAATTGTTTTATCACGTGCTGTAAATATTTTTTCTTGCAGTTCAAGCTCATTATACGATTGCGTTTTTTTCCTCATTTAGCTGAGCAGCCTAACATATGACAAGATAATTAGCTCCTTATCCCATTAAGCCTTTATATTTCTTCTCCAGTCGCTATATCATATAATCACTGGTGTGTCATTAAATACCCAACAAACCTTTAGTTGAAAGTATTCGCATTTTATTGTAAATTTGCCGCGCAGATGATGATTGTGCGTCTGAAAATAAATAAAGCAAAATTATTTTGTCGGCCTTTCAGATGTGAAGAGAGATTCTTCTTTTACGACTTGCCATGGGGGGATTACGACTTCGCTCTGAAATATATGTAGCGATTCTTCTATTATAAAGTTTGTATAGTACAAATATATGACCTCTCTTCATAGCAACTTTGACGTCCGAAAAATTTCTGTACATTATTATTTATTTTTTTATGATTCTTGAGCTAACGATTGTGACGTGTTCTGTAAAAAAATTCCAGCTCCATCTTTCTGAAGGCATCTAAGCGTTTTAACCGAATTTATGACTCATTAAACGACAGGAGAATTCCGTCTTTCTAGTGTAAGGGTTCGCTGCTGAAGCTGAGCTACAACAACGAAGTGGTTCTTGGATGTGAGAAAAAATACTCTGACGATTAAACTTCTATTTTAGCCAGTTCTGTTGAAGCACGTAACAAAAAGAAGAACCAGTAAAAACTCTTAGTTACGTGCTTTCTACCAAACATAGTTATTCTTGTAGTATTTCGGTTCCGTTTGCCTTTGGAAAAAATGAATGCTCTTACATAATTTTTTTGCCATATAGATATGAAGCTTCTATACTATAATCGCTTAAAGGGGATTGATCCCTGTCAGATCGGTTTTACGGTTTTTCTTATAAATCAGGGAATAGACACATTGTTTTGCTTTTTTCACGCTGACAAGGCGTAGTTTATTGTTTCATTCACTTTTTGGAATCCACATGGCGTTGTTTTTGTTAATTTTGTGGCCTCTGTAGTCGCTCCTGTAAATAAAGCAATTTTTCCTTTTCAGCTGTTTCTCGTTGCAAAATAATGAATATATTATGGTTCCAACAATTACAGAAAATCGATTAAGTTTGTATCTATGCCTTGTCGTGACAAAACTTTTGGTACATCGACTGAAAAAGAAGTTATCGAGAAAAAACAGATAAATCCAAATTGGTATGGATCAATACTCCTTAATTGAAGGAATAGTAATCACGCATAAAAATAGCATTTTCTTTAGTTACTTTGAAAGTCACATATAATTTACATGTTATATATAAGTGAACGTAAATATTTACATAAAACACTTTCTTTCCCGCTACACAAATCTTTTTTCGGCAAAAATTAATTTTCTTTAAATATGAACTACTGGAAATTATGTTTGTAGCGAATAAAATTTTTGTTTAAACGATTCGGAAATTCTAATAGGCCAAATATTTTTTTTTACCAACACAGGAGTATACTAGTAATGTTTAGATATGGTAAAGTTAACTTTAGATTTTATTGACAAGTTTTTCTGTTAGAAATCATTTAATTTACCTACTATAAATAAAATAAAATTGTCTCAGAAATTTTTTTTAAAAAATTGTAACAGCATGTAATTTGTTTATTTTTTATTATTGTTATTATTATTTTTACTTCTGTAAATAAATAATGATTTCTGTATCGCAAACTAAGCAGTTTCTGCTACCCCAAATTTATAAATAATGTATTTTTTACTGTGTCCAGTGTCCAACATTGTAAAATTTGGCTTAAATCCTCTACTTAAAAAGTGTAATAGGTCAAAGAAATGTAAAGGTCTAATGCACTGTAACATTGGTTTCATACAGCATGTTGAACTTCACTAAGATGTAAACAATCCGTATTCCGTCTTTTCTGCTTCTGCCTTTTTGTAGCTGAAGTCTTGCCAAAATAAAGAGGTTTAGTACAGGGGGAAATGTAAGCACGCTTGTAAACACTGCTGCAAGGCAGCATGTGCGCAATCAAATACTTAGTTTGTATGTGGCGAAAATAATGTTTAAGTTAACAAAATTACTTCTCTAATTATATTTGCTTTGCCTGAGTGTAATATTTGTTCACGACATCTTAATTATTTTATATCTGTGTATATTTTTGTGCCAAGTCATTAAAAAAACATCGAGAACTGAACACGAGACCTTTAGAATTGTGAATCGCTCATTAGCATACACGACCAAGACTAAACGTCAATGATCGACACATTCTAATATATATGGCCCGTAAAATGCATAACATTTACGCAGATGTATAACTACAATAATTAAGTCATTTATTTTTCGTTTTTGTATAAATTTATTAATTTTAATTCTTTTAATCTGAATGAAGCATCATTACATACACTTACGAATACGATATAGGTAGAATTGCTAAAAAATAACTCTTAGAGGTGTAATTACGAGCTACGGTGTGCACAGTCATTAAGGTTCGGATAGAGCAACAAAATGTACATGTATATACTTTGAAACAAATTATCACATCTGCCTAAAAAAATTATATTTTCATCGACCAAATAGTTTATCGTCAGGCGTAAGCACTTTGCCAAGTGAACTACATATTTTGCCGGGACAACAAAAACATGTGGGTTGCATTGCGTTTTGTATTTTGTTCTGGTAACAAAATGTTTTGTTACATCAAGTAAATTTTTATTTTGCATTAATCAAACAAATATCTGGTAAAGTTTAATTCAGTGTGGGATGTGTGCTGAGGGCATAAATGTGTAGTGATTCTCGAAGCTAACTTTAAACAGCTATGGTAATTTTTTTGCTAACATTTGTAAATGGTGGATGTGTAAAAAAATTTAAGTTCTTTTTTTTCCTCCGTCGCATCTCACATGTCGTTTATGTAGAAACCATGTCTCTGAAATATTTCGCCTAGGACATATTTTTCCTCTTACGTTTTGGCATAGACTCCCACACCGCATATGTAGACACCTCATTTTAGAGAAAGTGTCCCTCGACTAGTTTGTTAAATTAGCCCACGTGTATGTCAACTATCGGCTGATTTAAACTCTTAAGGGTGTTCAAGTGCGATTAAAACCATAATTTTATATTTATACGAAATAGTGTTAGTTTTGTAGACGATACTTGTGCTTACGAAACAATTTTAGCTTTCATAGTTTTCTCTTAACGATGCGTCAAAGTCCAAATTGGCATATTCTGCTGCCATGCAAGTAGTGAGAACCAATTGACTTACGTGGGTAAGTGAAATAATTCACAGTGAAATAACATGATACGGGCTACGTAAGAAAACATTTTTTTAAAATCCCGTTAACTATGTTTGTATTTTAAAACATTTTGCTGTATTTTCATCTTTTCTCCTGTACTTTAACGATTTAAAAAAAAATTAAAAATATTACGTTGTGGTTTTTTAAAAACTATATTGCATAGATCATGGGATGTAATATCATAGCGAATTATTTTATTCAAGTAGGTCAGTTGCTTATCACTATTTGCATGGCAGCAGAATAAACAAATTTTGACTTTGTCGCACCGTTTTGAGAAAACTATTAAAGCTAAATTGTTTCGTAAGAGGAAACTGTACTCACAAGTATCGCCAACTAAACTAACACTATTTCATATAAATATAAAATTATGACTTTATCGCACTTGAACACCCTTAAGAGTGAGTCGTGCGGCTCTTGCTGTGAATCACAGCTGTACCGTGTCGCAGTAAATCTTGTTCCGTTTGGTTCAACCATATGAGAAACGTACTACACGACAAAGTCAACTGTGGTCCCGGGGAAAATGTGAGTTACCCGAGGTCAAATAGTTCCTTCCCTTCGCCTCGTCCACAACCTATCCCTCCATCTAGGTTCAAAGCGCTTAGTGTCTATTTCAACATGGCGAAGCGCCTGCCGCTAACAATGAAACTTTTTCTCCGTCGATTTACGGGATTTCCGTGAAAAAAAATTCTCCGGATACGTCCGTGAATTCACGGAAACTTACTTCCTAATCCAACAGAAGTTTCCGTAGAACAGTTCATCACACGGAACTGAGCCATACTTACATGTATATAATGCTGCAATTGCATTTCTACAGATTTGCAGATGTTAATAAAAATACAGCCGTAATATTTACAGCGTTCTAAACCATAAATTTACGATTTTTTCCGTGCAAGTGTCCGCCGACTTATGGACATATTACGTGGTGTATATTTGCTATAGACATTTACATATTTACATTTTACGGACACTATTTCTGTTTATTAACGATACATTACCGTAAAAATTTATAACGGTGTAACGTACATGAGAGAAGGCCTATGTCAAGTTGTATCGAATGCCAGTGGAATTTTATAGTATGTTACTAAGGAGTACTAAACAACAGTTACTAATAACTTTCACAAACATTGGTGGCACTGTTAAAAATAATTTTCGTTTTTTTTACGGAAAAGATTTGGTAAACAATTTCCCAGAAGTGTCTGTTAATAAACAGAAGGAAGCTAACTAGCTCCACTTTCGGAAACTCCCATATTTAAGGGACTTCTCTAGGATGCTGGCACAATAATGCGTACTGTCATTTTTTTAATTTCTTCGCGCAGTTTTACATATGTTTAACTAATGAAACGAAATTATGTATAACAAAATAATGTTTCCGTTAATTAAACAAACATTTCCGTAAAATTATCCTAAATTCACGGAACGTGTTAACAGTGAAAAAGTGTAAGGTGGCTGCCTTGCTAGCCGGTAGCCAGGCCTATACAAAACGTGCCATACAGTTTCTACCAAAAGTTTAAGACCACCATCACTTTTAAAACAATATGTGTTTGTCCTTAAACCTTTGTTGTAAATAGCATTTCTACACATAAAGTTCAATAATTTGGTGCAAAAAAAAAACGTTAAAATATTCTAACTCTTTACTGAGAAACCATTAATTTAATTAAATAAGGAAAATAAGTACATTTTTATGCAAAAAAAGATTTACTGCTAATTTCACTTGCCGTACTTGGTATATAAATAAAGAATAACAATTATTTGTATTTAAAAATAAAATGCTGAAACTGAAAATAAAAATTAAAAAAAAAAATCAATAATTTTTCAAATACAAATAATTGTTATTATTTATTTTTATGAGCATGGCATTGTAGCCTGCAATGTATTTATTCACTGTGATTTTTTTTGAGTTTGGTATATCAGTTGGTTTCAGTCACCATATTGAATTTTATTATTTTTCGCTTTTTTGGAATTCTTTGAAGAAAAATGTTAAATCGACGACTATACCGCAAATTGTATTTATCTCGAGCTACAATACAAGTATGGCAATAGAGCTGGTAAATTGTAGTCAGGTCGCAATTTGTCGGGCAAATTATGAATATAAAAAAATTTACGACACAGATTGCGGTGTAATTATAAGTTAACAGCTAAATCGCAATGTCTGTACTGTAGCGAAATGTAAATATAATTTGAGGTGTAATCACATATTTAACATTTTTCTTCCTAAAATTCCAAAATAGTGAAAAATAATAAAATTCAACATGGCGACTGAAACCGAGCCTTAAAACGGAAACATGCAAAATATGACTTTAACAAGCCATTAGGCGAAAACTATGAGAGATAAAAAAATTTCATAAGAGCCAAATTTTGTGTCTAAAATAAGAAAAAAATATCGGATACAAATACAAATTAAAAAATGACGATGAAGATTACGGTAGATCGCACAGCATGTATAACACTACAAGGAATTTATATCGTAAGTTACCACAAGGTGCCAACTTGGTATTACGAAGATGTTCTACATGCCAAATACTGTAAATACACTATGAAACTGTTTATAGCTTTACTTGTATAATTGTTTAGTAAGCTATGGCACCTCCTGCAGCTTTAAGGCACTGTTTTACTCTCGTGGGCAGGCTGCTGATGAGACTAGCCATATTCAATGGAAATGTCTGACAAAATTAATGAAGTCGTGGTTCTGAGCTCGTGTATGGTTTCTGGTCTTGACTGTGCTAGTTTAGCAGCAACAACTTCGCCGTCTCGCTTGGTTATAAAATATACTTACACAAATAAAAGCTATAAAAGTAAATGTTTTCTGTCTGGGTGGTCTTAAACTTTTGGTATGAATGTATCGAAAAATTTTTTTATGTTAACAACAATTGTAAATCTGGGGGGAAAAATTTTAACTTTCGGGATTGGCACCTTACTGTAAAGCTATAAATTCCTTGTAGTGTTATACATGCTGTGTAAAATCGTTAATCAAGTACGGCAAATAAAATTAGTTGTATTTTTTTTGCATAAAAGTGTACCGTTAGGTGAGGATACTTAGCCAAATTTTGGGGTTACTTTGCACCACTATTTTTTGTTTAAATGAAATTTTTGAAGCTTTTTTTAACATACAAAATTCTCCATTCACAGCAGAAGTAATTAACTACAATTGAACGTAAAGGGTTTCTTGAAATTTTCATTTGAATTTAAATTAATTAGGTGGTGCAAAGTTACCCAGGCGGGGGCAAAGTATCCTCACTTTACGGTACATATTTTCCTAATTTAATTTAATTTTTAAAAATTGTATCTCAATAGAGAGTTGGAATATTTTAACTTTTTTTCACCAAATTATTGAACTTCGTGTGTAGAAAAATAAAAAATATATTCCATGCTATTTACGTCAAAGGTTTAAGGACAAACACATATTGTTTTAAAAGTGATGGTGGTCTTAAACTTTTGGTAGAAACTGTAACGTACACGATGCTGGTATCAGCAGCCTCGGGCAGACAAACGGAGACTTTCGCCCGTGTCAAATGAGGTTGTACGTAATTTCACGTCTGTATTGTACTGTATAGTCTGTGGCGATACTAGAGCTTGCCTTACTCCCTTTCACGGGATCACGCATGACTTGGCCGTGTAGTATCTGCCAGAGATGAGCAGGGCTGCGGGTATGCATGTAAGACACTGAAACAAATTGGCGCAAAACTATTTCCGTGAAGTTTAGGGTCCCTAGCTACTTGAATTATAAATAACACTAGACTGGCGTTAGACGTCGTAATTTAGAAGAAACTTAAAGGGCTCCTGCAGGCCAGGTAAGGTCAATTAACTTGACGTCTTGTCGACAGCGGAGTCATTAGAAACGGTTACTCACAACCAATTGTATCTCAATGGTAGAGTCACTTGACTTGTAAGCCGGGGGTTGTGGGATCGCGGCCCAGCACTTCCACCGGAAATGTTCAGTACAAATGTCTCTTACATTTGTAGTGATAATTGACAGATAGCTTCGAGTTAGTGATTTAAGAGCTAAGGTCAACCGTCCCAGCGTTCGCCTGAAACGATTTTGAAGAGAGACTAGTGAAATTCACTATCTACTCCGCAGACAGGCTAGGCTTCATAACATATACCTCTGTGCTCCGTTTATACATGGGCGACAGGTCACTTGACACACCCCGGGGGGGGGGGGGGAGTGTACAATAAATCTGCAACTTCAAAGGATTCAGTCGTGCGGAACGTAGTAAGTTTGAAACCGGCTTTTCTTTGTGGCGACTGTCAGCGAACAAATGAAGACAGATGCACTGTTGCCAAGTCTGAACGCCTAGAGGTTAACTGAACTCTGTTCCATGTACATTTCCATGTACATTTACAGATAATTAACTTTTCGTGATTTATTTCTTCTGTTCCACAGTAAAAATTATGCGAAATGTCACTATGTAGGGTTCTGCGTATTTAGTAGGTTACGATAAGTTTAACAAGTGTTCCAAAGTATAGAACTACTTAAAATTTTTCATTTCAATAGCGTTTTTCCAAGTAAACAAACACGTACAATGTTTTAAGTATCAGCATTATATGAATTATTATTTTCAATTACCTTTTTTTTTTTTTTTTTTAAGAAACTGATGCCACATAGTTCAACATGCAATAGTGTTTCTAGATCTGAATTTTAAAATCATAGTTTAGAGATTAGTATCAAAACTACCTCAAGGAAACAAATAGCCTGAAATAATTCAACAGATACAAATTCTTCCTTTGTACCGCCCTAAATAAAGTTATAATTTTCCTTTTTAATTCAAAGTATTTTTATACTGCCTGTGCTCTCTTGATTCGAAAGTGTGGAAATTACATCATACTTAGAAACATTGTCCTACTTATTTGAAAGATGCATCATCCGTCGTGGTGTTGGTAGTAAAGGTAGTTATGATAGTGGTGGAGTATTGGTACTACCATAGCCGTCTTTAGTAGAAGGCCGCGGCCTTAGATCTGGCAACACTGCCAGGAAGGGTACTTTTAACACTTATTTTGTCTCGCCTACGACAGTGGCTTCCCCTGATTCGCCGGTATGCAGGACAGTGTAACGAACCAGGTACAGCCATTGCCTTTGGAGAGTTAAAAGAAGTGTTAAAATGACCCTTGTGTGCAGGGTTGCCAGATTTAAGGCCGCGGCCTTCTACTAAAGATGGCTATGGTACTACTTATTACTACACAGCCGAATACAAATTTCTTGTGAGACTTATTTAATGTTGGTCATTTTATACAAGTTAAAGTATTTTAATTGCTGACAATTCACGTTCTTGCGCTATATCAAGGGGCCACCTCGGTAAAGGTATTTTACTTGTTCGAGATTTGTGAATAAGGAGCGCTACGGGCGCCTGTGATAAGCGCACAACGTCTCCACCTAACCTCTAGGCCCAAGTCACTGAACTAGCGTGCATTCTTCCCGCCGACAACATGCCTCTATGAGATATTCAGTGGCGGCACTACTATTTTATCACGTAATATTTAAGATAAATGTTTATTGTACATACCTTAACCTTTTTATGGATGCTTGGCTGGGATTTTCGAGTCTAAATAGGACTGCAAAAAAACTTATGCGTCTCGTGGTTTTCTCCTTCGTTCCATTCGCAGTGGCGAGGCGTGGCCATGTTTCAAGAAAGTGGTACATATTAGATCCCACAATACACAAAGAGCACGTTTCATTGGCATTCCTGCAGGATCAACCAGTTAATGAGTTTATGTTGCTATTAATGAAAATGTGTTACTGGCGGTTAAATATTACGAATAACTACTCGTCATATGCTGGCCAAACAATTTAATTTAAAGGCATAGTTTATTGATGGAAAATTTTTCTATATACGTTAGAAGTAGTCGTATGCAAACAATATTGTAGTTTACTTACTTTGAAATTTTCTTTTTTTCGTTAGGTTATATTAGGTTAGTTTAGCTTAGCTTAGCTTAGTTACGTTAGGTATTGTTATGTTTTCCATTTCCTAACCTAATGAAAAATGGAAAAGACTAACCTAAACTAAGCTAACGTGAACGGAATTTTCAAAGTTGGCAAACTTCAAATTTCTTTACGTCTAACGTCTATAGAAACATATTTCATCAGTAAACTACGCCTTTAAAATCAATAGTTTGGCCGGTATACGAGTAACTATTCTTATTATCTACCTACTGGAGATTTCATTTCTCGCCACTTGGAATGCTATTGGCTGGAAATATAAGTGCACCTACTAGTCTAATTTGCCCATATTAAACTCAGAGTTGTATGTAGTCATTGTTTAGCTCAGCTTCCCTTTGGAATATATAGGTCTAGGGACTGGGAAATTTCGCGAATTCAATTACCTGTAGGCTAGAATCCATTGTACTATGCATACTCAAGCTCCGCATATTCGTTCATTGTCTGTTGTTCCACTGAGTAGCAGCTAGTGGACAAATAGTCGGGGCTTAAATATGCATAGTACAATGGATTCTAGCCTGTAAGTCACTGAATTCGCGAAATTTTCCAGTCCCTACATATCGCACGCTTCGTCAATGGTGTTGGTGTAAATGTACCTATATTATTAACAGAGATAGTGGAAAATCGCGATGACCCCAGGGCCAGAAGTCGGCGTATTCTCCAGATCTGTATGGAGTTCTTCTGCGTCTTGTATGATTGGCCGATGGCTGTGTGTCACGTGTTGTTGTTCCCAGACTAATCATAGACGTTCAGTTGTAGCGCAGAGTTACCATTGGCCCAGTCAAATAGGGACCCGCCAGTAACGAAAGAAAAGCGTAGGAAATGAATCCTAGCAAACAATCCACTTTTCTCACAACTAACCACCATTTCTCATTGTTATAGATGGTACAGCGTGAAAAATTTTTGTGTCAACATATCCTTGAAAACACTGTAGTTTCTTGCAGCGTGTATGATTGGGTGTTCTACGTCTGACACAACGTATTGTCTTCGGATCAGTAACAGGCACAAAATATTACATACAATACCGGAAATCTTAATAGCTCAGTCGGATAGGGTACCAGCTTCACGTACACGCAAAAGCCAGTAAGCTTAACGTGCGTTGGAACCCAGCAAATAGTCAAGTTTTCCCACGATGAACCATCATATTTTACTAATCGTCTACAATGACAACAAGCGCTCCAGTAAACGGTCCAAAATGTTATCCGGTACTTATGTAATCACCACAGGTGGGCAGCTGTCTGATAGATGAGTCTCAGATGGCAGATAACATATTTGACAGCATGCCACGAGTCCAGGGGACAGAGAGACGTCAGTGGACAACAGGCTCAAGGTGTGACAGAGCGGAGGGACGGGGTAGGGCACAGACAGACGAGGCTGGCAGGTGGAGGTCGCGGAAAGTGACCTCTAGGTACCGCGGCGACATTGTTATCTCGCGGTGATGGATGCTGTGACCGCTAGCTAACTATCCGAACACGCTCAGATAGCATCGCACAATATCCTCCCAGGACTGGAGTTGGTATATCTCCCTGCCTCCTCCCCACCACGTGACTCCTAGCAGTGATCCATCAAGCCGCCAGCGAGTGCAGTCCCCGTCGTGTCGACGCTATTGTCCTCTCCACCTGCTAGGCTCCAGCATGCCTCCAGATACAGAGGTGCAACGATACTCACTCGTCGCGGCTAGTGGAGGATCCTCTAGGGACGGGTAGTTTTCGAGAATAGATTCGCTCACCATTTATTTTAGTCAGTGTTATATCCATGGGGAGAGGGTGACTGGGGGGTTGAAACACCCCTCCCCCCATGTTAAACATTACTGAGAAATGATTATTTTTATTTAAGATTATAGTATCGTAAATTTAACTGTTACAAGATTTAAAACCACGGTGCAGTAATTGCCAAATCATCCAACAAAATTTGGGTAGGGAGAGTCCATGGGGTCAAGACCCCATCCCCTCCTTTTTAAGTAACAGAAACTGCATAAACCGCACCAATTTGCGTCATTAAATCGACATTTTCCCGGGGAAGTGCCTTTTTTGAGGGGGAAAAGGGGTGGAAAATGTGTTACTTCATAACATTTCCAGGTTCGGGACCCCTCCCCCCACGAAATAATACCCAAATACGAATTCTAGCTACGGCGCTGTCTAATACCCCCAAACAAAAATCCTGGTTGCACCCTTGGTTCCAGTGCCTTATGTGCACGCCTTCAGCTTTGTTTCGTGGTGAGTGATTGGTTGATTTGTGTTTATTGTTTATTCGGGCGCCTTACGAGCTTTCAAAAAACACACAGCCTTGCTAGAGGTACACAAGGGAATGAGGGCATGAGTCGACCATGGCCCGTCTAAGGAACCTTCCTAGCATTCTTCTGGTGTGATTGCGGGAAGATGTATGGCCGGAGCGTGGGAATCGAACCCGTGACCTCCCGCACGTGAGGCGAGTGTTTTACCACTGTTCCTCCACGCTCGGTCCCTGCGTCTTGGGATTCTATCCGCAAGTCAGACGTGTGCTGTCTCAGTTGAACTTGTTTTGATTCACTTGGTCAAATCAAATACGATTCTTCACAAATACAGACAGCCATTAACTATGAGTTAGAACTGCAGATGTTCAAACAAGGCACTAAAGCATTGTGGTGCAAAAAACTTTTTTTGCGAAAACTTACAGATCTCTCTTCATTACCATACCACAGACTAAATAGTAATACAGACGTGAAATGACGTGGCGGCTCGTTTGATATAGGCGAACTTGGCCGCTTATTGGCTGCCCGAGGCTGTAGACTCCAGCCCCGTGTCTGTTTGGCTCCTGCATGTTACTACAGGTTTCCTATTGGCCTGGCTGCCGACTAGCAGAGCAGCTGCCTCACGGTGATTGGCAGTAGGTGTTTCCGCCATGTTGCTGGCCAGGGAAGCCATTTTGCTGGCGTGTGTGACTGAGTTCGCATTCCTGCCGACTATTTCACTTCTGTATTCCTAAATATCCTGTGACCATACCATACCCTGGTCAAGATCGTGAGTTTGCTGTAGAGATTGTGCTGTAAAGGCCAACGTCACCACGAGCCCATTCCGACAGAACAACACGACGTGCCAGTCCTAGCAAACTAAATTCAATGTTTAATAGTAAGAAAAATTCGCGTTTTCTTTTGTACACAAGCTAGAATTCCAACAACTGTAAGTTTGTATCACTTTCGCAATTGGCCTTTGACGTATTTGACACCCCTGGAAATATCTGAGCCAATAATATAACTATATCACTTGAACAGCAAGCAGCTAATGAACAGATGTCTGCTTCAGTTCACAAATAGTCTTGCAGGCTAGCCTACAGGTCACTGAACACGCGAATTTTTCCCGTCTCTAGTAATAGGCCTATGTACCAGGTGCATGACTGAAGCTGCAACCTGCCATATGTCTTATTTTCTACGCGAAACCGCTGTACTTATCCCCAAAAGAGCACGCAGTTGTAAACTAAGCTACAATAATTAAAAAAAAAAAAAAAAAAAAAATGCAGCATGCTTGTTATGATCTTCACAGCGGTTAAGAACGTCTTTTTTAGACTGCTGTAATTACAAAAATACCCCCGGAATTCGTAAAATACAACACTAGAAGCACGCAATGGATTCTGCTACAAAACCGTCTAGAAATAAAATTATAGGGTCACCGCTTAAAGTCATATAGAAAAATACTAGTACAAATACAATGCGCACCAGTATGCCCCACCGCGAACACAAGCGACACGGTAATCGTCGAGAGTAGCAGTCTGACCCTTATGACTCTCCTGCCTTCGCGCATTAAACGCGGATAATTTCTTCCGTTACATAGGCTTCTTAAAACACACCGGTATTCGACAAACGGCGACCCTTCGTGACTGACGGTGAAACATGTACTGTCCAGTCTCTCGCTATTATATTTTCCGTGGAAGAAAATAAATGCTGCTCAAGGTTGTTACGAGAACAGTTGAATGCAGAATTAACAAACAAGTGTACAGTATTTATGTTGTATCAATGTTAGTTCCAATTTTTAAACTGACGTATCTTCAAGGCCGGTAGCCAATGGGATCTTAGATTTTGTTCAAGGCAGTACGGGCGACTGTTCCTAAGTACTAACGCGAATTTCTCATGTCTAAATAAACACAACCACCATTTAGTTTCTGTCACAGGATACAGTAATTTGATTTTCTACTGTCTCGTATCGTGTTTTCCCCTTCCTTTGTTGTCCAGCGAGTCCGACACCGACGAAGTATAAATAGAATCTACTTTTGCCACGATGTCGGAGTTGATGTTAGGTTGGGGTTGCCTTGCATCTGTAGAGGAATTGTGACGGTGTCGGGGATGTGCTGTCAGACTGTCATGTTTTCATTGAAAAATGTAGATGCAATGTTTTTGGTGAATTAATCTCAGCGCCAGGTAGGTTTGAACTATATATGCGTGCATTGCAAGTGTTTAAATTGCTATTAGCTGCTCTCTGCAGGAGTAAATGTGCCCGTCTCTGACTCGGCCACTCAGGTGTCGATGACTCTACCACTCGACCCTAGTGATTGGCGTGCATACAGTTGTGTTCTGCCATAACACATTACGAGTCTGCAGTCGTAGAGTTGCCTTCTTTCACGGCTAGAAGATGATGGCTAATCGAACCGATTGTGGCCAATGCGTACATGGAAGAGAAATCTTGGCTCTTATCAGACGAATTCTCAAAATTTACTTATCTACAATTATTAGAGACCTGAAAAATTCGCGCTTTTCTCTTATGCGCAAGCTAGAATTCCAGCAGCTATAGGTCTGTATCACGTTCATAATTGGCCGTTGACTTACTCGACACTTCCTGGAAGTAGCTGAGCCAATAATAAAACTGTAACTGAATACTGGCCCATTTCACTGTCAGCGAGCAGGTAATAAACAGCTGCTGTCTGCACGATTTCACAAATATTCTTGGAATCCAGCCTACAAGGTCAGTGAACCCGCGAATTTTTCAGGCCTCTACTAATTACTGATAAACGGCATGGGTCATAGCGGATAAGAGCCGGGATTCTAAGCCGTAACGTTTGGTTCGAAAGCGAAGAATTTGTTACCTTTACCACGAGGGCAACCAGATTCCTGCGAACACTACCATTATTTGACTTTTTGATCTCTGGTTTATAGTTCTGAGAACTTGAAGATATCTGATGTTTTTCATGATGAGTGGCGTGATAGTTTCGTGACCAACGTATTTCTTCAGGAACTCCCACTCCGAGGGCTGTTACAAGCGTAATGGACCGTGGAAAAAGCAGCTTTTCAAATGTCATTATTGAGGTGCGGGTGGATGTTTTCAGGATGAGATATAACAACCACAAAGCCTTCAGGTGACATTAATAACTTCAATTGACAGGCAGATAGAGCTGTATAAGTCATCACTCACCTCCTCGCAGCACGCTAGCAGCGTTATTACGATGGACTGATGTTTTCTGGATGGGTAGTAATAATGACGCGGTCAACTGGCGACATTAGTAACCCGCAGCGTGGGGGCTGATGGCGATGCTGTTGAGTCGGGCGGGGAATTACTCATCCAATCCTGCACCTGTGGCCTCTAGCGAGGCTTCATGCCTGTAATCTACGTATACAGATGCCAATAGCAATATCTCTGACCGCACACGAGGTAGCCAGCCATTATTATAGCTATTAATTCAAAGACCCTTTCTTCCCACGTCGTTCCTACACGGCTTGCAACTCTCACGGCGTCCGGTACATGCTCATCAAGAATATATTACGTACCAGGGGCGAAACCAAATAGCCTTCCTTGCTTCCACACTCCTCAATCCCCGTTTATCCTGGAGCCAAAGTCCGATCTCCAATAGGACAAATTCTGAATATAAATAAATATTTAATATTGTATTATTTTGCCCACTGAAATTTAGTTGGCTCAGTTACGCTTGGTTGGTTAACATGTTACTACAAAAGACTCTTTGGTCATCTAAGTGTTAGTAAACTACAAAAATGAGACGAAATCGAAGGTGACGTAACAGACATGACATATGTTTAAGAAAATGAATATTTCATAAACTGTATGTTATAAGCACAGAATATTTAGGAATATAGAAGTGTAATAGCGGGTAGGATGGCAAACTCAGTCACACGCGCCAGCAAAATGGCTTCCCTGGCCAGCAACATGGCGGAAACACCTGTCGCCAACCAGCGGAAGGCGGCTGCCCTGCTAGCCGGCAGCCTGGCCAATAGGAAACCTAGCGTGACATGCAGGAGCAAAACATACACGGGACTGGAATCAACAACCTCGGCAAACCAATAAGCGGCGGAGTTCGCAGGCATCAGATGTGCCGCCACGTCATTTCACGTCTGTAGTACTGTTTAGTCAATGTTAGTGCTGGAACTCCGTCGTGCATGAACCACATCCTTCTGCGTACAAGCACGGGTACATCCTCTAATAAGGGTGGCAAAGCATTGATGAGGAAGTCCCTGTACACGTCACCTATTAGACGAGGTGGCAATACATACGGCCCCACCAGGCAATCAGCCACAATCCCAGCCCACACATTGATCCGACATTGCTGCTGATGTCGACTACACGTGGCCAAATGTGGATTTTCGGCTGCCCACTGATGAGTGTTGTGGAAGTTAGTGATGCCATTCCTCCCAAACGTTGCTTCATCTGTAAACGAAATGGATGCTACGAAGGCTGCCATCTGACTTTGGCGAATGAACCACTGGCAGAATGTCAGCCGCGCTGGATAGTCGACAGGCGCAAGGCCTTGCACGCGCTGAGCATGGTCCGGGTACAGGAGCTGTTGATGAAGTACCCTCCACACTGTTGTGTGGCCAACATATAATGTTGCCCCGACGTTCCTGAAGCTGGCACCTGCATCGGCGTCAATCTTGGCGAGGATGCGCTCTTCTAATCGAGAGGTACGACGTGTCATGGGTCACGCGCGATCACCTGTATTCGCATTCAATGTTCCTGTCTCTGCAAGTCGGCGAAACAACGAAGCAAAGGTTTTATGCGTTGGCTGTGCTCTGTTTGGATATTTAAATGCCATACAACCGCTTCGCTAGTCTACCAACACCGTTGGCACGACCATACATGAAACTCATGTCCGCTTGTTCACGATACGAATAAACAGGCATTGTTGTAGTCTCCGCAGAAAACGTTCTTTCAACGACGGTAACACGAACTTAAACCACCATCGGTTGCACTACCGACAACACTGACTCAGTACATGAGTCAACAGTTGGCGTGGTCACGTGTTTCACTGGACATGTGACTGACGTGAGCCATGGCCTGTGTGTATGGAAGAATACGCATACAGGAGGCCTTGTTAAATGGGCCCTGGGTGCCATCTGTGGTTCCATATTGCTACATTGCATTCATAAACAGCTTGGTGCATGTTATTGATGTGATGTCTTGCAGCAGGTGCCCCCTGAGGGCAGGCCAAGTAATAAACGAGGTCTTATACGATAATGTAGTAGTAGTATGTCTTATGAATTGCCTAATTTCTTAATAAATCATCTCCAAATGCTCAAATATCCCGATGGTAACAACGTTCTATGCCATTAGAAGATAGGCACCCCTACTACGTATTGTGGTAAGGCTGGTAGATATCAACCAGCTATTGCGGTAGGGTTGAAGACTTCATGAGCAATGCTGAAGATATTGTTTGTTTATGTCAAGTGGTGTATCATTTTTCAGACAAGTACGAACATAATGAATCACAAATTGACGCACTATGTACATGGCATTTATGCAGGGTATCGGAATAATAAGAATGTTACAGGAAATACTCTGCAAAATTATATGTAAACAATAATACAACTGTTAGTTACAGAAATGTCCACTCAAGTTCACACTCTTATGTCGTACGTCTCAAACAATACAGTACCTCCGTTTCCAACAGTTCCTTCCTGGCCCTCTGTAGCAGCAACCGAACCTTTGTGTGCGTTTTACACGAAAACGATAGGTCCTAGACAGTTGCAACAAGAGGACATTTTTCGTCACACAGGTCTTATTACACAATAACCCGTCTTAAATTGTTCACATATCCTGACGTTGACAAAGTTGTATGTAATTAGAGGGTAGCCTCCCCCGCTATTTTCATGAGGGAGGAAGGTATCAACCAGACTTTGCTGCTGGTTTGAAGATCCCAATAACATTAAGCAATGATGAAAATATTGTATTGTTATGTCAATTATTTTCCGACCTATTTTGGGAAAATACGATTTTCAAATTTGATATTTGGGGGCTCATAACTCCCTTCATATTACGTTTAGGTGGATAGTGCATAACATGTTTTCGTCTTCCTTTTTCGAAAGTAACACGCATGCGAAGTTTGACCCCCTATTTAAGAAACATCCTATATATCTGCTCTCGTTTAAGTTTATAAATCTAATTATAGCAAAACCATTATAAAAAGGGGAGCATGGCCAAGCGGTGACCATATAATGTCATTAGTAGAAAGTCTGTAGCAAAGTTTAGTGCACGTTTCAATCAGAGTTTCACATGCATCTGTTTAGCATATTTTGAAACACGGCAGTCTGAAAAGCCCGTTTTAGCAATGTTGGAGGTCTTCGAAACAGTGTTTATAATAAGCATAGTGTCTGTACAACGACATTCTGTCTTTGTTAGAAGAATGTTTTATTTCCGTACATTAGTACAATGGGCATATGTGGAATAGTTTCATGAAAGGAATGTATTTTACGAACATACTGCAATGTACTGAAGCCCGTGGTAAGCGGTGTCCATAATTGGAAGCTATTTTACAATCCATACACATAGTTTCAATTGTTTATTCTCTCGCCGTGTATAAGTATTACCATTCACGTGGACGTGATACGCTACGCTCCATTCAGCGGCAGTTTGGAATAGGTAAGGAGATCCTGCAACTGTATCAATTACTATCTTATTGCTAATAATAAAAATAACCAATCTTACGCAAATATTTATTTCCTTTTTTCACTACAAACTATCTTGTACTTGTATAACGTGTGCAGTCATGGTAAACAGTCAGCTGTAATTGTGTATTTCAAAGCGATCATATGGACTAATCAGTATATCTAAGCCGCTAGTGTCCGCAAGGTTCTAGATAAATTAGTTACATGATGAAAATACACACATTGTTTTAAAAAATCACACTTAACTTGAACAATACGAACCAAACAAAATACGAAACGCATGTTAGAATCTGTGACTATGTATACGACACCCGATCACTAGAAGCAGTAAAATTGTGCGAAAATATTTTACAACATTATGCAATCGAAATTATGATTGTTACTTGTCAATTTTCTGACGCCAACTAAATTGTGAGTAACTAAGTCAAACACTGAAACTTTTTCTCTTGTAGACAGCAGCCAGTGATAAAATTAATAGATTTTTGTGCACGCACATTGCATTTAAATTTAACTTGTGCTAAGATTGTTTTATCAAAAGCAATTGGTACTTCTGATTATTAGAAACCCGCAAAATTCGCGTTGTTATTTGGTGGTAAGTTAGATATCAATGCCCTGTGCATCGCCGAGTACAATATATTTATTTGTTTATTGGGCAAAAGTTTTATATGAAGACATGTAAGTGTATAAACCCTTTAGCGGGTATTTGTTATCTACCATTGGACTTCAAACTTTAGACTAGAAGCTATCTCTGTGGTAGGCCATGTCATAGTCGGTCAATGAGAGACTTCGAGCGATCATATAACAGCTTGCAGTGTAGTCTGCTGTCAGGAAATTATAGCAAATTTTGCAGATGCCTATAGATTGTCAGTTCGGGGAAATTTTTTTTCTGCATTTTAAACCAATGTAAATTGATTTGAAGTTGAAGGGACAGCACAGCCTCCACTTAAGGGTGTTCAAGTGCGATAAAATCATAATTCTATTTTTTAATGAAATATTGTTAGTTTTGTAGACGATACTTGTGAGTACATTTTGCTCCTACGAAACAATTTTAGCTCTCATAGTTTTCTCACAACGGGGAGTCAAAGTCGAAATTTGCCTGTTATGTTGCCATTAAAATAATGAAAACCGACTGACCTACTTAAACAAAATAATTCACCGTGAACTTACATCCCATGAGCTATGCAATAAAACGTTTAAAAAACCAACAACGTAATATTTTTAATAAAAAATCGCAAAAGTAAAGAATACATTGCAAATTCAGAAATTAAGAAAATGCAAAAACAGTTCGCGAGATTTTTGAAATGCTTTATTACGTAGCCCATATTATGTTATTTCACTACGAATTATTTCACGCACGTCAGTGAATTGGTTTCCGCTATTTGCACGGCAGAAAAACATGCAAATTTCGACTTTGACGCACATTTATGAGAAAACTACGCCAGCTAAAACTGTTTCGTAAGAGGAAACAGCATTCACAAATATAGTCTACAAAACTAACACTGTTTCATAAAAATATAAAATTATAACTTTATCGCACTTGAACACCCTTAAGGGTGCGTGATACATAATTCAACGCTAAAAGCATTAATATATAACTGTAGGTTTCTTGAAGCCAATTTGCGAAAATTAAGCAATAGAAATCCGTGAAAATAGTTTTAGCCAACGTTTTAAACAAAATAGTTTACAGTGTTACAAACTTCTAAGGCACAATCTCTGACGCCGGAACCTCGTGCATTTAACTGCGGCGCAAGAGATTACGCGTAACGAATTAGTAATTCTTAATAAATATTTCCTCATAAAGTTGGCAAATACTATTATCTATTATTGTCATTGAGTATTTTATCCATATTGGCTTCGAAGAAAGTGTAGCAATCAATTGATGTATTCAGCGTTCATTTATCTACCATGAACTCTTAACACATTTAGCGCGTTCAAGACCTACAAGTGCGGAAGTGGTAAGGGCGACACAACACACACATCACGCCTCATTCTAGCCTCTATGTGCAAGTCACTGAACTGGCGTGCTGTCTTCACGCCTACAACTCCCCTGTATGAGACTTTTAAGGGCGAACGTAACATTTTATGACGTATTATTAAAGCGGCATTGTGCCTTTACAAATATTCGGTGAGATGATTTACTTACTCACTTAGTAACAATATCCCTGACAGTAGAGGGATATGTCTCGCAATATATCACTGTGTTTACGCAGTGGCGCAGCGAAGGGAGTGGAAATATTAAAGTCCCCCCCCCCTTTTTTTTACAATATTTATGGGGGAAAAAATTATTAAGAAAATAACAATGCTGTTTCGATGATTTGATTTCCCGTCATATAATTACTCCGTATACGCTGAAAAAATGTTTGCATGTTTAATAATGCTATACGAATAAGCTGATTGTTTTAAGTTTGAAAATAAATTTTTACTGTAAACGTAATAGCTGTAGGAAATTTATTTTGTTCAAAAGTGACCCCCCCCCCCCAATCCAAAAAAAAAAAATCGTGGCTGCACCACTGGTTTACGTATTTTGATTTACGTATTGTACAGGCAAAATTGTAGAGCGTGTATAAATGTCACGGGTCTGAGAGGGACATCCACAGTGAGGCCTAGAAGTCTGGTCGCGGCAGCCAAGTGGAGGTTGTTTATTGCTTCAGGACGGTGAAGGAAAAAAAAAAGGGGGGGTGAGTGAGGGTAGGACAGGAATGCGGGCGCGTGTCGAATCCCAGTCGTTGTCTGGGCGGGATTCCTGTGTCCCGGAGTCCGCTAGTTCCTCTGAGCGCGATGACAAATGGCTGCTCGTGTAAACGAGCCCTGGGTCCAGCAGGATGGCAGATTACACGACCGTGTAACACGGCACGTCTCTGGTGTGCCCCCCCCCCCCACCATCCCAGGCTTACCAACTCTTCGTGGGAAGATGGGCTGGTTGACCCCCTTCACCCCTCTACTCCAGGACTTCAGTGCATTGTAGCCTAGTACGACACTAAGCCCTAGGCAGGGGCATATTTTCCTCGGCCCGACTTCTCATCAAAAAGAAGCCAACAAAATATCACTTATAAGGAAAAAAACATCACAGAATGAACATAAAAAAACTCCCACCTTGTGGGAATCCTTAACCTAACTAGGCGAATGTAAGACGATCTCTCACAGGCCACGACACGAAACTAAGTTTTGTTACCAATCACAACATGTTTTATGTTTAGTGATTACTGGAGGTTGTTGGTATTATAGGAGTCTTCTGTCATTTCACTTAGAGGTGAAGAGGCAAGTGCTGTGCTAGTAAGAGTTGAACTTATTGCCCACGTACTCTTACGCCCACTTCGTGCTTGTTGGGTTCTGATTGCAGAGCATCCAAAGCGGTGACACCAGTATATTATTACAACATTTTGTACCAAACATATTTATTTTAAAAAAATTAAAGGTGCCGCACATAAGTTTAACTTTTTATAAACTCACATTTGCACAAACTGCACAGAAAATTGTTTATTTAGTACCCTGCAATTATTTAAAATTATTTTATGATATTTTATTGTTTTATTTTGAAAATTATAGGCCTACACTATTATTAAGTATAACATTTTCAGTACAGTTTTCGCAACAGTATGTTGCGATTATAAAATGTTGACCTTCGATTGGTAGACTTTCTACAATTAAGACGTCCTTTTGTAGCTTTCCAATTCTCTTTCAGAAGTTTATTGGACTTTTTTTTATTTTAATCAGTAACTTGGAACTGATATATCTGAAACATACAAACCATGAAATATTTTTTAAAAATACAATTAAAATACTTTTAAGTAAAATATTATTACTATATGAAATAGGTCTAATGGAACACATTTGAATGCTTATTTGATAATTTTTTGACGTGAAGAGGTTACTTTAATCGACGAGCTGCACACTGATTATTATTTTTATATTTTCAATGCCGAAAAATATTTTTTTCTTTATTTTTCTACTGCGAAAAATTTTGTTGCCTACTAGAATAAAAAGGAACAACATATGCCTATAAGGGACATTTTATTTTCCCGTCCAAATGGGAATTCTTATAATATTTTGGTCTAGGTTTTTAAAATGTACGATTATCATATCTACTCGTATTTACTTTTATGGTATATTTGTCAATTGTACAGTATCAATATTAGGTACTAAATAAAGAAATATATATTTTACCTGAGCTTAAGGCGACCGCCTGGTAGCCGTGTGTTAGTGTGAGTGAGACACGGTGGCAAGGGCAATGTTGACAGACTCATCTGGTGCGGTATCACATCTAGCACAACACACTGAAACGGCGTGCAGGGGCATCGTAGATCACTCGTCTGACTGACACTTTCTTTCGTGACCCCATATTTTTAATGGTGGAATGTTTTAAGCAAAATCCGATACACCTATCTGTCGTAATTTTACACAAATCCCGTGAGTAGCTGTTTAGTTATAATAGATTGGAAAAGTAGTATTTAGCATTTTGAGGGGCTCTTTATAATAAACGTGATGTTTTGAAACTACCATTCCATCATAGTTTGAAGTGTGTGATATTTTCGTAACTGTACACATTAGAAACACATTTACAAGTTTCTTAGAAAGAAGAGTTCTGCTAGCACGCTGCAACGCTGGTATCGAGGCAGGTAGGCGGGCACATTAAATACTGGGAATTATCGTGGGGACTATTTTCTAGCTCAATCATCAAATAAGGTAGCCTGGCAGCCTGTGGCTTTGAACTAGTCCCCGGCAATGTTTACATACACTGCCAACATTTAATGGCTGAGCAGAGATAGTGGCAATTCGCAAGAATCTTTTGTGCCGGTGTATCTTGCAAAACAGTGCAGCGATCTGCAGCATATTGTATGTAGCGGGACATTACAGTATTGAAAGAAGAATGTCAGCTGCGAACGTGTGATGTTGAAGCCTAGCAGACAGTCAACTATTCCAGCCATACATCAGCTCCCGTATGGATAAGTTACTTTTCCAGCGGATTTCCATTAATGCTAAAGCCACCTCGTGAGAGTGAAGATATTTCGACGGACTATTGACAGTCAATGGGGGAACGAGATGAACATGGACCAGTGCCGGAATGAAAGGGCGAGGAATACGTAAGTGTTCCGAGAAAATCAACCGACCAACGGCATCGACCAGCACGAGCCACACGTGTGAATCATCTCTACCGTGACTCGAACATATAGCCTTGGAGGAGGGTGATCGTCTTTGCCACAGTGCCGACAACTCTTTCATGTACATATTAACATTATGTAATGTGTGTTAGCAATGCAAGACAAAATTTACTGTTCATGCGGTGAAATTGGTATCTCATTGTTACAGCAAGTGATTTTTGGTGAAAAGAATTGTGCAACATTTTGTATCAATGCATAACGCTCACACCTGCATCTCTGCTTCGTATAGCTATTGGTAGAGTGCATTTGTGAAGAGAAGTTGTACATTCGGCTGGGCCAATGAGAATAAGGTTACTGCGACACTATACGTCTGTGATTTTCGGGTGGATCCCCAAGGCGTTGACAGTTATAAACAGCCAATCACTGACCACGAAGAAGAACTGAAGATGTGCATATGAGGCATTGAAACAAAATGTAGCATTATTATTTTCGCCAGAAATCATCAGCCTACTGTTAGGTTAATTTAATAACCAAAAATTTTGACTTGTATTAAAGGAAGATAAAATTCTCGACTTCAGTGTTCTGCATGTTAGAATTCACTGTCCAATGTACACTCAAGCCTCAACCATTTGTCCAATAGCTGCTACTAATTAGAACAACGTTTTTTTTAATCTATTTTCGTTCACTAATAATATTCATTCAAACACGTACAACACGAAAAAGTTTCCTTAAAACTGTCATGTGTTATTACAGTTGTGTGAAATAGTATACTATAGTCTATATCTTGAACGAATATACTTTTCTTGCTGTTCTGTTGGCATACATTTATGTTGTCAATTGTGCAAGACAATTCGGTATCTTGGATTTTATCTGTTGTTTACAGAGACTTTTTCACTTGCACTCGCTCATTGAGTAAGCTGATTCGATGTTTCATGAAAATAATCTACTGGATTTTATTTTTAAAATCACATCTACCAGCTGAGGTTTAGACTATAACTAGAGCACAGAATAAATAGTAATACAGACGTGAAATGACGTGGCGGCTCGTTTTATAGGGGCGAACTTCGCGGCTTATTGGCTGTCCAAAGTTGTCGATACCAGTCCCGTGTATGTTTGGTTTCTGCATGTTACGGCAGGTTTCCTATTGGCCTTTATGCCGGCTAGTAGGGCAGCCGCCTTACGCTGATTGGCTGTAGGCATATCCACCATGTTGCTGGTCAGGGAAGCCTTTGCTGGCGTGTGTGACTGAGTTCGCTGTACTGCCGGCTATTTCACTTCTGTATTCCTAAATATTCTGTGCCTAGAGCCACGAGTCTGTCGCGAAAGTATTTTTGCACAAATTTGTCTCAATGCCTTACGTGTAAATCGTCAGCTGTGCTTCAACATTATTGGTAGCGTGCCATTGTTCAGACACGTCTTGCAACAATCAGAGTAAGATTATTGCGAAATCATACGTCTGTGATTTGCCAGTATAACGCCATTACAAGTGAGACTTAAGACATCCTATCACTGACTATGAAGCAGAGATGCAGATATGTACGTGAGACATTGAAACCGAATCGTGCAATAATATGTCCACCATAAACTTGTGCTTGAAATTATACCATGTTTAAGGGCGAGTGTTGTCAATTTTATTTTATTATCAATTTTTCAGCCTAATGTTTATTAAAACTGTGTTATCGAAATTTTCTCTTCGACAAAGCATATGATATGTTATTGGTTAACTGCTTGACATAAATAAGTATGGGATATTTCATTAATTTGTCATGCAGAATCATTGCAAGAGAATTCTTGAAAGTTAAACTAATATTCTCTTGCAATGACTCTGCATGACAAATTAATGAAAGATTCCATTATTATTTGTGTCAAGCATATTACAAAGAATATATTATATGCTTTGTCGAAGAGAAAATTTTGATAATATTATACTTTAAAAAATGTTATGGGTCAAAAACTGAAAATACAATAAAATTGTCTTTAACACTTTACTGCAATTCCGTTCAGTGACTATATGGGCTGTGGGAATTTTGATTATGTTTGAAAAGTGTTAGAAGTCATAAACGTAACAGCTGGTATTTTTATTGGTATCCACCATGTCTGTGGGGAAATGGTGTAATAGGCCTACTTTTTTTTACTATGGAACGATTTTATGAGCATTCTGTACTAAATTATTTGTTTGTATGTTAACAAGTATTTATTTTGCTGTGACAAAATTATTTTATTGTTATTTTGTTGTGTAAAGATGCGATGCTTGGTTGGTACTAATAAATTAGCTTCTAGCAGGAAAAGTTTTTTTCCAAATCAATACAAAAATGCAGCAAGACAATACCTGTTACTGGACCTGTGATCTTCTCGATTGAAGGTTAAAGTTGTAGTCTATCTTAGCCATAGATTGAGTACTAGTGTTTGGTCTTGACAGATACTTGACATTTACGAAAACATATATCTTCAGTTTTAATGTACTTAATTTTCGCCTTCTGACAAAATTGTTTAACCGGGCTGGTTTGTATTTGTATGAAACATCACGAAAACGCAATCAAATATTTCCAACGCATTTTTTTTTACCGAAATTGCAAAATAACTTTGGATATGCGAATACAAGCCAAGGTGTGCTTAGACATAAGAGTTTGGTTGGACCAATAAAATGTTACTTTTATATTTCCAAACAAATTTACACGCTTAGGCCATTGAAAATGGTTGTTCCTAAACGCAAGCACATTGTTAGCCAAACTACGCATATTTTGTGTCAATAAATTTTGTTTTGTGGTTGTTTTATGTTTTTTTTTTTAAGTAGAAAAATATTTCTTAACTCAACTACGTAATGTATTTGGCTTTACTCAAACCAATATTTGGTTACAAAAATAAAAACATCTAATAGTTAATATAACTATACATTATCTTCGTTTGGTCTATTGGGCCGTTTAGATTTTTATCATAGAAGACTCTAAGCCAGTCGTTAACACATTGTGTGAGGACGTCTACACAAATTAGTACGCTCTCAATATTTCGGAGGAATCAACTATTGAAAGTAGTACAGTCTTCGTCAACAAAAGCTCAGCTCTTTAACATAGAACAGTTCCCAGTATTTTTTGAAGGACCAGACTCACTATTTCGTTGACTGGTGAGGTTAGAGTCAACGATGACATGCAATTTTGAATGTTAGTAGAGTATTGGAAACCTCAGCAAATCTTAACGAATAGAAAGTTTCCCGGGGACATCTTTACAACTAAATACAACCTTGTAGGGTGTTTCTTCGGCGTACACTATATTTTCGAAGGCTGCAACCATCAGAACGAGAACGTCTAAATTACACGTCCAGGTACATTAACCACGTCTTCTACAGCAGAAATACACTTAAGGCTCCGCTACAATTGATTTAGCACAGAAAACAGCACACGCACAGACACAGAACACGCGCACAGCTCAGAACTGCAAACTACAATTGAAACAGCACACGCACAGAAACAGCGGACGTTGTTGTTAAAACGAAAACAAGCTACAATGGTAAATAATACACGAGTGTGTTGGTATCACTGATTCTGAATGTTTTTATTGTTACTGCCTTTCGTAAATAACTGCTTTGTTTATA